>DWRA01000369.1:0-26259 GCA_018250295.1 Spathilepia clonius | reverse complement strand
TTAAAGTTTGTTTCCTTTTTAATATTAATTTTCTATATATCCGTCTCGAAAAACGTCATGAGGAAACCTGAACACGCGTGAGTTCTATAAAAAAGAAGGTTCTTAAAAAAGTGTTTGAAGTCTACCTAATACGCACTTGGCCAGTGAGGTAGACTATGGTCAAACTTCTTTCACTCTGATAGGAGACCCGGGACTAGCAGTGGGACAGTAATGGGTTGACAATGTTATATCCGTCTACGACGATGTTTAAAAATCCTTTAATATAATAAAGAGATAGGTGTAAAGCTTATGCTTAATATCTAATAGAGTTCATTTTTGTTCGCAACCTCTAAAACTATAAAAATAAAACATCCAGTTACATTAACAAAACAGCCAAATAGCGTTCGTAATGAATTAGTTAAATCGTAGATATATTTCCTCATAACGAATGTGAGCGTAGTCCGTGATGCGATGAGCTGATTTTAAATTTTTGCTGCAGTCGATGGATAACTACGTACAATTAACCTTAGGTATATATATTTATTTTACCATTTTTGGGCATAAACTGGAATCAGCATTTAAAACAAATAGAACCAAAATCAGTCCTGTTAACATACAAGTTTAGAAAGTAGTAGAACCTTTTGTGTTATGATTTTGGTGGCACCACCGCCGCACTTATTTCTGCCTAATAGCAATAGTGTTAAGCGCTGCTGTTTTCTGCTTTGATAGGTGCGATGAGGAGTTATAATGCATCTGTGCATGCATACGGTTATAATGCATCTGTGGCTGACCTCTGGTAGGAATCTAATATTATTTGCTGTAAATTACAGATGTCCATGAGCCGCAATAGACACTTATGATCAGGAGGTAGTCCACGTTTGCTATTTGCGTAATGTAAAAAAACATAGTATGTAAGTAACAATATTTTTTACTCCTCATAAAGTGTTTAATTACTTTCAAAATGTCAACATTCAAGCAACGTTCCACAAAAATGTCTCAGATTCAATTCTTCCATAGGCAAATATCTAATTTTAATTTATGAACTGTCATGTTTGTTCTCAGTTTCTGTGGTTCATAACATCCACAATACAAGCTCCCAAAATGAAGATATTAATATAGAAATCATTTATTATTTTTTTTTTATAACCTAACCAGACGATAAGGCTGACGGGCCACCTGACGGAAAGTAGTCACCGTCGCCCATGGACATTTGCAACACCAGAGGAGTCGCCAATGCATCGCCGGCCTTTTAGAAGCACTCTTTTCACACCTCGCTTGAAGAACCCGCAACTAACATGCACACTATGTTGAGTGTCGTCTCACATTTCAGCAAAAACATTATCGATGAGCGCTCACCTCGCAGAACAAAGGTGAACTTCGATTACCCGTGAGACAAAAGCCTAACCCGCATGCTACTACAATGTGTCGGTAACACTATCCCCGTGCATAAAGCACGCGCTCCCAGGTGTAGCAACCCTGCCGCCGCCATAGTTACACGAACTGCTCCCGCTGTTAATATATTATTTCGATTTTAGAGTCCTCGTGCTTGATACAAAAGAGTAATATAAAAATAAAGATAAATCAAAATTAAATTTTAGATTTAATTAGTTTTATATAAAAGTGCTAAAAATAATGATACAAAATAATGTAACACGTTACAATATTGAAACAATATTTTGTTTCATTATTTCATTTCAGTAGTATATTTCGTATATATTTCGACTAAAACATAATAATGCTTGTTGTGTATATTTTCCGTTTGCAAGATATTTTCATTGAATATAAGATATTTTATATTGAATTTTAAAATTCGTTGCTATTGTTATACATTCCCCTCGTCTAAAACAATATTTTAAGCGATTCACCTTTAACAGATAATCAATACAAAGCAATCAAAACCTTAATCCTACGATGGCCTTCCATTTACCTACGATCTCAAACTCAAACATTGCAAATTTATTAATCGCGGGCCTCGCAGACCGGCAAACACGCCCGGGTTAAGTAATTAACGTCATGTCGAACCGATGTTTTAATAACTTGCCATCCTCAAAATTGTTTGCACACGCCGTGTATAGGTAATTTTGGGTTACTCGGCAAACGTGGGCATTTGGTTTAAGGGATTTTTGGGATAAGTATGGGAAGTAGATCGTTAGCGGTGTTTGAGGGTTAAACATTTGAATGTGTTTATTCATTTTTTATTACACTTAAGTGGTTCGCGTCTGTTATTTACACAGTAAAAATTTGATTTGATTAAATAATTGTTAGCAAAAGATTACTAAAAAGAGGTAGTATGGTATAGTTTACTGTTTTACAAATATCTGCTCACTCTTTTTATCTCTAAGATCATGGTATATTTTAAGTTTTTCCGTTTATTACTGAACTTCAGAATCTTTGATTAGACTGACAGCTTAATTTAAGCACTTTTTTTTGAAAGTCTAAATTTTGACAAGATGTATAACATGCTAAAATTAATCATAATATTATATTACTGATTGTAACTGATACTAGAACATTTTTGCAACTCATGAACTTTACAAATATAGACACAAGCAAAATTCTGCCTACTAAGGTTGTGGAAGTGATTATAAATTTTACCAAAAGTCAGACTTTGAACAACAATAGACTCAAACAATATTGCTTACACGTAGGTAGGTAATAACGTTTCTCTATTTCAATGTATTTGATGAGAACATAAACACGTAACAGCACAACTCACATCTGCGTATGCAACAATTTAAACTTTATCACATATTAAATAAGGTTTAGAATCATTCGTGTTCAAATGGAGTTACGAAAGATTGGAGTAAGAGCTTCATGTAAGAGGGTTCATAACAATTTGAATCTATTGTTTGAAGTGCAAACATCGTCGTGATCTTGGCCCCTCAGGTGAAACTAATAACTCCACACAGGCGGCGTGTGATACCCGCCGGGAACTTTGTATCTGTTCTATAGATCAGTTTCTATACGTTTAGTTCAGGGAGTATTTCTAAATGTCACGTAAATAGTGTAGGTATGTATGTGTGTTATCCATTACAACTCCACTGCTGGTCACGGGTTTTAATCAATCATAAGGGTAGCAATCGACATCGAATCGACAATTAATTCTAATATGCACATAATTCTCAAAATTCAGAGGCGCGTGCTAAGATTCCAATCTGCGACTCTCAATTGAGACCGCGTGTTAACCACTAGATTAACCGCGTTTTAACAATAACGTGTTTCGTCCTCAACTTATTGCTGCCCCACAGCTGGGCGCGGATCTGCTGTTACAGTTAGAATGGTTTAAGTCTCACCCATTCCACCGCGGTGGCCAAGTGCGAATTCGTAGCGTATTTATTCATCTTTAATTCCTAAGCATGTTTATACACTACGATATTCGACTGCAGCAAATATGAATATACTGCAGTTTGATCACAGTCACATCCGTTTCTGCCTTATGGCTGCTTCATGTTGCTGTGTCCTTTTTTAAAGATACACACGGTACCCCATACTGAGATGTGCTGTTCTATATTAGTGATAAGAGACAAAATGTACCTGAGGTTGATTTCCAGTAAAAGTCCTGACAATATTAATTGTAGATAATAAGAAGTCACTTTTTACACTTTTTACTTCGCCAATCTGTAATATAACAGAATTTCTATCTGATGCCAATCATAGATTACACAATTAGTCCTAAAAATATTAAGAATACTGATGGACAATCAAATATTAAATTTAGGATTAGGAGTCAGAGAAAATACCAAACAAATCATATTTTTATCTTTCTTACCAAACGTTTGTGTCAACATGCGTACCAAGAAACAAACAGTCCTTGTCATAACAAACATGGTGCACAAATAGGTGATACAAGTTTAGTGGCGGGCCGTAAGAAACGAGTGCGTACCTATGATAATATGCGGCTATGGTGACAAGCGGAACGGAAAGCGATTTTAGGTAAGTTGGTATAAATTATAACATTACTCTTGTTTTGCGCTAATGTTCAGTTGACGTACTTTAACGTCTATGGGCAAAAAACGGCTGTAAAATATACAATAATGCAATTGATGCAACTGAAGTAATTCGCACTGATAAAAGTATTAATGCTACAGATAATTGTTTCCTAGTTGTAGTAAATGTTTAGACTGTACTATACGTAAGTAAACCTAAATAAAATGAAATTAACAGAAACTTGGATTATTTCTCGGAACAATGATATCTAGATTAAATCTAAATCGGAAAAAATGTTTTTTTTTAATACGAAATATAATTGTAAAACGGCTCACTGATGTAGGAATTTTCAATTTTTTTATTAGGTACACATGAAGTGAACCGGAATTTGGTGAAGCATTGCCGTGCTTTTAGATTATGATGAGCATACGTAGATACATCGAATACAATTATTATAAAAGTCTTCACCTACCACTGTTAATTGTTTATTTCTAATTAAGTTTATTTCCTTCTTTAGTTCCAGGAACCACAACTTATTGCCGTTCACTTTTGATCCCGCTATCGCTCATCGTTGTATTATCTACATTAAGCGTGTTCACGTATAATACGCACAATAACAGTAACATTATGCGCGCGTGAGGGAGCGATGAATAATTCCCTTTACGATGTTAGCTAATGTTACTGATGTATTTGTACAACCTATTGGTACCATTCAGCAGATTGTGCTATTCTCTCTTATTCCTTATACTCCATCATTCTCCTATGATGTCTCGATTGAAAATTTGAAGAAATAGAATGTGGTTTACACTTTATCAAGCACTAGTAATACATAAATAATATTTTCTGTATACATATCCTTACACTAGGATCTCCTTTGTTATACGGATATACACTATATATAAGTCCTACTTAAAAAAAATGGTTCAGCATTATTATTCGCAGTCTACTAAGATCCCACACGCATCATCTGTTATGGATTCTATATGTAATTGAGAAAATTCATATGATTCAAAATGTATTAAATTTTGTTATCTTCAAGTTGAGGACATCATACGGCTCTAACGTATTATAATTTCACACGATTCACTCATAAATAGTACTCTCTATCGCGTGGTGTTTGGCATTGATATGATAGGTACTAATATGATAGGTACTTTGTCATCTTCCTATAGTCTCTGGACCAGAATAGGTCTACAGTATCCCCTGGCCTTCATAAGAGGTGACTAAACTGGGGCATCCAGCGTTAAGGGCGGCAAGAGTGGGAGCTCAAACCGAAGTTAGCGGTAAGTGTGTGGATATCGTCGTAAATATCAAAGGTGCCTATAACAATACCTATAACAGTAATCTTAAATGTATCGACTTATAAAATATGAATATCCTTTAAAGTTCAATCCCGATACCTTCAAAGAATATCCCACGATCCGGCCATAAGTAAGACACTGCGGCGCGTTAATATTAAGCAGCAGTCAGGTGTTCGGCACAGTTGGTACGGCACATTGCAGCGCGCTGAATAATGCAGCGCGTTTGTTTTCAACCACAAATTGAACCCAATGTTTTGTAACAAAGCTTCAGTTTCATAGTTTTTTGCTTAAGATTGTGATCTGTAACTTATGTTTTACAAGTTAATAGTCTTACATCATGATTTCTTCATTTTATAGTTCTAAACTTCTACTACTACGAATACTATAGGGATAGTAGGTACTCGCCGTGCCAACGAAGAAATTATTTACATGTGTTATTCCGAGATTCATATCATTTCGTGTCAAATTTTGTAATTATTATCATATTTATATATTTCACTATATAACTTTCAATAATACGAAATATGAGCTAAAGACTGTAATTAACATATATCTAGGTTTGCAGTTTATTAAAGTAAGTATTTCTACAATTTATTTAAGTATCCGCTTTTTTACATGTTAGAAAATAATCAATTTACTAATTATAAAAATACTTACTCCACTTGAGATGAAAATTTAAACAGCAACTATTGGTAATATCTTTTAATATGCTTATATAATATCTTCAGCTACGAATGACCTACGTGTTGATGAGAGTATGCGGTGTGTTATTAAATATATTGTTTAATACGGCATTGTCTGCGAATGATGAAGCCGTCTCCGCCGGGACCGAGGTGGCTTGGGCGGTATTCTGGACAAACGGCAGATAATAACATGTACAACAGTTTATAAATTTACCAGTACCTAATAATTGTGATATGTAATGGTAGTTTTGTAATACAAATAAAAAAGCCTAGGTAATAATTTTAAGTCGACAGAATTAGTCTAGATGGTCCCAACTAAGCTAATTATAAAATTAAAAGACTATTCAGCATCAAAAGTTCATAATAATAAAGTGCTCATTAAACTAGTCACTGTGCTTATATAGTGATATACATTTTAGCATTATTAAACGACTTCAAATTCAATGGTCTTCTTTGCAACCGCCGTGTATCTATGTACGTTTGTATGTCATCGATTTTCTCAAAAACTACTGAACCTATTTGAATAAGGCTTTCGTTATTTGAAAGTATATTGCTGGAAGCTGCTGTCTTCTAGTTTGATAAGGTGGTAGAACCTTTTGTGGTTCGACTCCGGCGTCACCAACGACACACCTATTTCTACCTAATAAAAGCAGCGTTAAGCGCTGCTGTCTTCTGGTTTGAAGGGTGTGGTAAGGGAGATTTACTCATCGGAGGCATTCCAACTTCGTTCTCAAGGGATAGCAACGCATCTGTGGTCGACCTCAGGTAGGATTCTAGTCCTGTCTGGGGTGGATTCCAAATGTCCATGTGCGGCAGTTGCCACTTGCCATCATGTGGACTGCATGCTCATTTGCTACTCCAACAAATAAAAAAAGTATACTTGACAAACAACGTTTGAGTATATATATTAATTCATTAGGGTTTTTTGATCTTGAGTAGATACATTACATTGACTACAGCTACATTACTACGCTTCGAAACTTCTTTTGTTTCCCGAATTTATGTACAGCTCAGATTGGAAAAAATAAGACGCTCAAACCAGAATAGGGCTATAAATCTCATGAGGGCGAAACCCTTTCACTGCACATTCAATTAGCCGACACATAGCGGCCGCGATGGGAAAAATCACACCACGGAATAAATAGTGCAGCTTCCTATGAAAACCAATTGCCGTGTATGGAGGGTCTCTATCAAAATAAGACGGTAGAGGGTTAGGGAATGATTGGAAGAAAACAAGCGTCGGAATTACTGACATTTATTGAGCCCAAGAACGTAAGGATTAATCGACATAAAATATTTTTCGGAACACAAGAAGTAATACGTAAAATATAATATTTGCTTGAAAACTATACCAAATTCCAAATGTATACTTTTGCTATATTCTGGCATCACAATTTATGACAAGCGTTGCCGAGCTCTACTAAAATTGTACGACTAGTCTCCGACCTACGACTATAAAAACATGATGCACATTATATTCAACCTTTCATAGTCTAAATAGACGTCGTTCTACGAAATCCGGTCAATGCCTGACCTCTTATAATTCGGCTGGCTGATCCACTTCGAACAATGCAGTCCATCTCCAAACGGCCCTGCGTAGGTGTTGCATCGCCTTTATTCTCCATTCAAGAGCACACTGTTGCCAAGAACGACATAAGTCGCTGCCAACTCCATATTAAATCTTAAAACGAGTCTATGTCAAGGATCCCGCAATTAAACGCTATTTCGCTACACATTTGTCAAAGGAGAAAAGGTTAATGTTTGGGAGGTTTTACGCCGAATAGCCAAGAAACATTGCGGACCCTTGGGATGTATCCGAATACCTTGAAAGTTAATATCTGCGGGAGGCTCGTACGGTGGCCATAGAATCAGATGGAGCGTGAGCGGTGTATTTAATTATATATTTATCGTTTACTTATAGTTCGTTATGTTTTAGTCTGCAAAAAGTTTAATTAGGTACTTACATGTGATTGTTAGTATTAGTTTTCAAGCTCATAATAATTACTACCTCTTTTTACAGTTAGTCCTTTATTTATCCGTAGTATAATTTAATATCTCCACGTCAGTTTTCTGTGGATGCCACGGTGAGGTGCAGTCATAGACCGAATTCTAATCTAAATGATAAATAGGTACGGATATCAGAACCTGCTTTATATCAAAATATTTTTGTACCTAGCCCTTAGAGGTAATGACGCATCTGTGATCATTCTCACATTGAAGTCAGATTACAAAATGTAGCGACTACTTAATACCAGGTGAGTTACGCGCTCATTTATTAAACGCATTTAAATTATTTTTTTCCATTTGAGAGTAGGTACCAATTCACAGCATCTTCTCGCACGTTTCGTGGCCTCAAACTAAAGATGGGCCTTCATTCGCATAGTTGCAAACTCTTGGTCCAAGTGCTTAATTGCGCCAACCTTACGGCCGATCGCGTAGCGAGGTGTGACGTAATTCGCGTTCTTACACAAATACCTAATTCTATTTAATCACATTTTATGTGTACCACAACACCACAAAGGCGAAAAGTAGGTACAGTGTTAATTGAATTTAAGAAATTACGCTGTTATTCAATATGTAATTTCAAGTAGATGGCTGTTACTTTTTAGCATTATATGATAAAGGTTGCTTTGAAATCTTTGTAGAATATTAAACAAAGAATTGAATTTATATTTTAACCTTTTTGATATCAAATCATATTTAAAAATCTATTCACCGGACAAATCAAATCGTTACTAAGCGTAATGAAATAAATCGATAAACTCTGTCACACTATCGAAATATATATATAATATCATGTTAAGTTGACATGAAATGTTTAAGTAACCCCTAGTGAGATGAGTACTTAATTAAAAGTGTTCTAAAACTGCATTCATTTTTGAAAGTTCACCGACGCATAGAAGGATAGTCACCATATCACTATAACACACAGAGGGTCATAGATTCAATGCCCGGCCAGCCAGACATTTGAATGATGAATTTAGATTCCTTTTCAGGATCTGTGTGTTCATGTATTGGCTTTATATGTGTCTTTGTGCGTCTATAGCACTCACGACGCAAAAAATTCTACTATGAGGGCTATGAGTTTAGGAATCGTCTTTTAATTGCATCGAAATATATTTAAGAATTAGTGAAATATAACCAGCTACATAAATAGATACAATTGTTAATTCACTGTTAGCGCACTTATATCTTAAAAGCTAGCTGTAGTCGGAACGCCGAAGTCGCGATCGACCACAAAGCGCGAACTTACTGCCTCATTAAACTAACTCCACCTACGCTGTTCGCGGTGTAATGAGACGCAGGGACGTGATGCGATAGTCATACTGGAAATCAACTACTAACTTCAAAACTTATTTATATTGCGAATTTATACGTACAAGTAATACGTATCCGTTTGGAGCTGTTAATTACATTTACAGAAAGGGTTCAGATATGTAGACTATGGAAATTTGAAAAAAATACAGTAGAAAATTTAGAAAATCTATGAAAAAGAATGTCATTTACAATATTTTCATCGATACCTTATTTTTCATTGAATATTACATAAATTAGAGAATATGTGTCTAACTAGGTACCTATCTATATTTAACACTATATTTAAGTATAATTATAGGGTTCTTAGTGCTATGTGTAACAATAGCAATTACCGCATCCCCATCAGTAGATAAATTTAAATGTTAATCAAAATGAACCAAGCTTTTTTTTAGAAATTTTTTTTTTCACCACACCTTTTTACCACCAAGTCTCTATTACGTCACACGAACGTAACTTAGGTACTAACTTTCCAATCCCTAAAATAACTTTTCCATCGTTAATAAAGCTTATCGCTACCAATATTCATGAAGTTTACATTTGTAACAAATACCTCCATAACCCATAACCCAGTTGTGAAGTTCCGTCTATTACCTAAAGTCATCGTAAGTTAGCAATATAGCTCAATAACGCGACGAGGCGAGGCAAGCCGGCGTCACACAGCAGTGACTGACTGACTGCGTGACTCGCCGCTCTTCACAATAAACACGTCTCTCCCATCGTTAATCAACGATACACCTTCAGGGCCCAGTGGCACGGGTGGAACTCGGTTTAAGCTGAGATATTATTTTATATACGATTCGTCGGAACTTGAAATGGTTTAACGCGAGCTTATTTCAAGTAATGTATGATAAATTCGTAGAGATATCTTAATTACTCGAAGTTAATAATGGTATTAGTTTTAGGTAAGACAGGGTATCTGTTTACACATTTAGGTTTTATTTACCTTATATACCTGTACCTAATTACGTATGTAACTTATAAATCATTAATTTTTGGATAAAAATTGGGTCGGATTAATCCTTAGCACATATTGGTTACAGATTTTATGGGCATTGCTCACATTGCTAGAGAAAGAAGTATTTGCAAAAGAAAAATTCTTAAACCTGATATATATTTCGCAGTCAGGTATTATTTAGATACTTCATTTCTATTTAAATATAATATAATTATACGCTGAATAACTTATTTATGGAAATGTTTTGTCTGTTACGGCCTTACGTTTTAATCGCAGATTATTTTTCTTTTAACCCATGGTAGAACTCGCCTGTCCAAAACAATGCCTTACCTTGACAAGGTATGGGGCTGGGGAGGTCGCAGGGGGTGAGGGGGATGATAATTAATTACTTCAAGAGTGGCAGGTGCACAATGACTGGAAACTGCTGGCAGTGACGAAGCAGGTTTTTTACATGGCTCCCGGAAAACCTGGTGGCCACGTTTGATATTGTTTTCAGCAGAGATACCTACCTAATTGTGTAAACGCGTTTTCAAAGTAAAAACGGGGTAAAATTTATGAAAAATATAGACTTTAAACGAAGCAAATGCCATAATAAAGTAGGTAAAGTAAACCAAAGAGGTACCACTGCGAGCAGTTCTTGCGGGGCGGGTTTTGGCTGGCATACATGGCATCTTAGTATCAGGAATGACAATGCATCTGTGATTGCCTTCAGGTAGAAATAGGTAATTCATGTGCAACAGTGACCACTTTCATTGGATGCGACTCAATCCTATGAAAATTAAAATTAAACACAAATTACACTCGACTGCTATTTAAAATTTTAATTTAATTTAAAACTATTATACGATTATAAATATAAGAATTTCCTCAATTGGGCTAGGTAGTCATGCTCTAGCTTGTTATATAACATCATGTACGTACATATTACTAAATCTTATAGTAATGAGTAAATCTAAACCGACGGAATAATTGATGCCTAGTTACCTACACGAGATGACTAGATCCTACAAAATACGCTACGCAAGTTACGCAACCCAACAATATTAATACCGTTTAATACAAAATTAACAATCGAGCACATGATAGGCACTTTTAACATGATTATAAAATGGACAATGGCTGGCGCATGAGTGCGCACATACCCGTCACAATCTGGCGAGCGCGTTACCTGAAAATCCGAATTAAATCATATTTGGACGAGGAAACAATGCCCAGATACGCTCCACAGCGGAAACCTGTATGTGGTCTCACGCGCACAACAATAAACAAACGAGAATCCACCTTATACTCTGCAAATACAACTCAGTTTCCATTAACAGCGTCAAAAGGCTGTAATATAGCGCTGTTAAACCAGGATTTTAATCTACAACTGAACTTCAGCTTTATCGTGTTAATTTAAAGTTGCTTTCGCAGTGATAATAACCGAGGCATTAAACACTGGCCAGCGATGATCATGTTTTGCGAATGGAATATAATTCGAATTGTCACCTGAATGTGTCTACATACGAAATTCAACTGTAAATCGTGTTTGCTGCGATTAATTTGGAACAACACACGTGTTCCGTACATCGAGACGACGGTATCGAGTTTGATACTTTATTGGTTGCAAATAAGGTCCTAGTTGTGTCGAGAGCGGTGTTATTGTAAAACAATGATATTCGCAGGTGCAACAGTGCGGAAGGCACGACAAGCGGCCGATTTCGCACACAGTATGGCGGACTTTCCGTTTCCGCTAGCGATTACGCGGTGACTTATGCATGGCTGTTGGACAGATAACAGGTCGGTTTGATGGGCTTGCGTACAATGCTTCGGTATTTATTGAAGGTATAGTTCGGAGCTTCGGGTGTTTTGTTTGGAAAGTTGTTTTGACTGGAGTGTGCTATGTAATGTCAGTAATATACGATCGCCTCCACTATATTATGACAGCGAAAATTTTTTCTAGTTCCCTATTACTTGTATACTTAGGTTTATTGATTAGATTGCATTAGATCTACATAAATTTGACGTAAGTTGACTTCATTAATATGAAGTCAACTTACGTATTATATATAAAATATTACTTAGTATAAGTATAAAATATGTGCTAATGCACATATTTTATAAGTTGTGTAAACATAAGCAGATGGTAATGATATTCAAACATTCGATCATATTTATTCTGTTCTGAAGACAGCAGACTCCTCGTAAACCCTTTATAAAAAAGAAAACTTCTGATAATAAGAATAGCAAATGAAAATATACAACACAGCCCTAATAACGCCAACGTTGCACTAATGACGTACAAATGGGCGTCTTAGGGCTGATAATGTAAGTTCCGTCCTCTTGACGTGTAATTGGCAGGGTCACGTGACACCGGACTTGCGTCACGTGACGTATGTGCGCTGTCTTCCGGTGTGCGTTATGCCTTTCCAAGCTTACTTGGGTTTTTCCAAGCATTATGAAAATAAAGTGTGTGGCGAATGGTAGTGCAATCGGGCCATTTGTACTTCTGAAATGACATGTAATGAAGTTATTGGAGCCCAGGTGTTAGAAATTCTCGTTTTGTAAGGAGTGGGCTCATTACATATAATATTTTGTTTGCTTTATTTACCTGTATGGAAATAATTTCTTATTTTTATAGACAGAAGTAGTAAACGGCCGTGCAACCTTGATGTTTATTCCTGCCTATGAATCTCAGACAAGTGCAAGAAACTCTCTTTCTTCGCTATGAAATATACCAAGTGTACCAACACGCCTACAGAATAATTCATGTACTGCGATCATCGACGTAACCAAGAGCGGTGACTAGACTCAGACTTTTAAAGGCTGAAAGACTAATTTTATCTTTTCCAATATCAGTAGCTAAAACGGGTATTTAAGTAAAATTAAAAAATATACTAATATTGACAGGACAATTTTTTGCATTATTCCAATATAATTTTTTTTCATCATTAAGCAGCGTGGCTGGGAGATATTTTCCCACTAACCCCCTAAGGTTTTATTGACAAGGTCGCGTGTCGGAACCGGAAGCGAGCCCCTCGTAGCGAGACTTATGTGCGCTTCCTTCCGGCACGCAGCCGTCCAAGATCTTGAGCCAGTAATGCGAAAAAATACGGATTATTGCATAATTACTATAAGGGATGCATGTATGCTGTTTGTATTATTGTCAGAATAACTGAGTTTGGCAAGACAATACAAAGGCGTACGCAATTTCATGTTTACTAAATAACTAAAACGATTCTTAGAATGCCAGAGGATTTAATTGTGTAAACAAGCAGTGATAGCTTAGTGGTTTGGAACTCGTCCTCTCAACCGCGGTAACCATAGTTCGAATCTTGGGCACAAACCTCTAACTTTTTATTATGTGAGCATTATATACTTATTATCACTGGCTTAAATGGTGAAGGAAAACATAGTGATTCAACCTACATATCTGACAGTTCTTTAAAAATATTCTCGAAGGTTTTTGAAGTCTACACTCACACAAGTAGATCCACTCTCAGTTTGATGGGAGACCCGAGCCCAGCAATATTACGTTGATGAGTTGATGCCAAGATTATATTGTAATGATTATATTTATGATAACAAAACCCTTCGTGGATGGAACTACTTCTATACTGCAGCTACTAACAGCACTGACTAGCTGTTGTGTCCCCGGGTAGTAAAGAGTAGCTCAGGAATCACTAAGTAATGTATCGTAGACTTCAGGGGTAGCGTGATCGATCTCAGGTAAGACTTACATCCTATTTGAGTTAAACCACCACTCTAAAAAATAATTAAAATAATATACCCAAGCATATAGATATTATTTCACTTGCAACTGCCGAGTATACCTTTCCTTCTCGCCAAAGAGAAAACCTATCACACGGTTCTATTATTAACAGCAGCGTTGAAATATTAAAGGTGTCATAACGCATGTAATGAAATCGACGAGCGTTATACAGAGGTTGTTTCCAGAAAGAATCTATAGCGATTTATGTTCTTGCCAGTAAGATTAGCACCTACTAAAAGCAAAAGAAAAGTATAAGACCCCATTTACGTCTCGTCGCCAACACATTACTGTCCACTGCTGGGCATGGGTCTCTACTCAGACTGAGAGGGGTTAGACCGTAGTCTACCGTGCTGGCCATGTGCGAATTGGTAGACTTCACACACTTTTTGAGTACTTCGTTTTCATAGAACTCTCAAGTGTGCAGGTTTCCTCACATTGTTTTTCTTCACCGTTATAACAAGTGATAATAAGTTTTTAATACGCACGTAACTTCGAAAAATCAGAGGAGCCTGGGGTTTGAACGTCGGACCCCTCGATTGATAGGTCGTGACTCAACCGCTAGGCTTGCACTGCTTTTTTTATTGCATTTATATATACAGACATTGAATGTGTCGTTTCAGACAAAATTATATTTTTCTCTACAATATTTCCACAGGCACGGCTTATGTCTGCGTGGTCGCATCATGGAAGATATAAATACGTTCATACACATTATATAGAACAATATGATTTTGTCTTGCTACGGCCCGTGCCTGACATATACGATGTCTGTACATATCAATAGCAGTACGTAAGTGGTCTAGTGTGGGTACATTCTACTGCTGGTACCTCGATGTTAAGTGCAGACTATGCTGATGTAAGTTTGTTTGTTTTTCAGTGTCAGTTTCAATTACTAATAAATATTATAGACAATGGAATTTCACGCATCGATATAATTATGTACATCAAACTTATTTCAGATTGCATCATTAAAAGAGCATATTTTTTTTTAATTAAAAGAAACTTATTCGTGTATATAACGAATGTAATAACTACCTATAGTTATTTCGAAATTAGGCAGAGTACTTTGGATGCGTAAAAGAGAAACTTCACAAAAAAGATGTATATTTCGAAAAACGTCTAGATTCCTGAACGTTTCGAGTTTCGAATAGCTGTCTAGAAACCGACATATGTGAAGCCTCCGGTTGTCAATTGATAAAATTGAAAACACAGACAGTTATGTACAAAGAAAATTTTCACGAATATTCCACGTAAATACATAAAAAATAAATGAGTCAACCATCATTTTTTAAATGAATCGGCGCACGGCGGGCAAAGAGATATAATCTCCAATCTCCAATTAGCGTCCGTCTGCGCGCAATGAAATAATTGCATGTTTCGCTCCGGAGATTAAGAGATGACGCAAACAATTGCGGAATGCACCGCTCGACTTGCTAAATGTATAATTGTTTTTGGTTTTGGTCATTCAGGATTCGCTGGTTGACTAATCGATTAATAACAGGTTAAAGCTACGGCTTGAACGTTGTTGTAATCCATTTCGATAGGTTCTAGAAAATAGAATTTAATTTAATTTTAAGAAAATTATATCTTGTAAATAAATTGATTTATTGATTTACATCGGATTTTACCGTGCTATTTTTGATTATAGAAAGTGAAACATATAAATTCAGTATCTCATGGATACGTCATGTTTCGTTCCTTCAGTTTATTTCTCATTACGTCATCTATTTTCAAATATAAGCCCATCAAAATCAGTTCAGCCATTTTTAACAGTAGGTATCCCAAGAAAACAAACAACATTTAAAAATAAGCTGGATGTTCCTTAATTTTTCTTGAAAATACTTTGCATTTAGTCACTTTTACATAACATGTTTTTATTCTTAGGTATTTTCGTCACAAGTATGTACACTTTAATAATATTTTTCAATACGTAAACAAACCTACCCCAAGTTCCCGTTCTATCCATTACCTCTCAATGACAACGCAATGACTGGAAACGTCACTTCTGCCTCTCTGCTCCATAACTTAGCGCTCCCCTTCCAATACCAATCGCCAGTTTAATAAAAATTCATATCAGCCCCCACTGATTAATGCCGCTAAGGTTTAATTTTCTTTGCGATAACAACAAATGTTAATTTAAGGAGTACCCACGTGTTATTCGAAGCGTATGACACGTCATATTCACACGGACATACCAAAGTTTGTACATAGGTACTTACTATCGAAACTAAGTGGTTCGTTATTTTCATTTTTTTATTCTATAACTAGCTGAGCCTCTCGTTTTCATCCACTTACAAAAGTAGCATGATATAAATGTAATCGAAATTGTATACCTTCAACGGTTTTAAGAAAATGGGCTCGCGCGGTGGATTTAATGAGATATAATTTGTATGCGAGGAACCCTAAAATATTTTTTTACAATAAAAGTAAACTAGGATACCTACTCCTTATAATATCAGTTACTTGTGAGTGAAACTCCATCCAGCAATAATAAGAGAGATTAACTCAAACAAACAGATAGATACATAATACTCGTTTATGATTTACTTATCTTTGTTAGTATATTTACCTGAACCTATATTGACCAATAATCATCAATGTACATATGCACTAATATAGAATAGATACTGATTATTTTGAAATAACAGAAGTTGGGTTACGATAAAAGGAACAAGCCCGTAGCGGAGTCGTGTCGTGTCCGCAGCAGTTTGACTGCACTGTTTCCACTTTCCAGTCGAAAAGTCGCACACTGCTGATGACACCCATGTCCGGTGATTGTAAACTATACAACGGATAGAAATGCCCGTTGTTTGTTTTTTAGTTACAAATAATATTTCAGCCTCATGCCTCATATCTAAACGTATCATACAATTATACAGAATGAGTATAAAAAAGCTTTAGCTTCTAAATCTTATTGAAAAAGAAAGTGATTACTATACTACTTCACTACAAAGATTTATTTAGTTTTTGAAAAGTAAAGTAATAAGTAACTCTAAAGTTTACTTCTAAAATCCTTTTATTAAAGCTCTGTCTAACATACGTTTAACTCTACGTCAATGATTAGACATAGGTCGGCTGTGAACCACTGGATTGTAAAGAGCGTATCTGCTGCAGACGTACCACCGATTCTCATCGAACTGAATGTAAGAGACTGCACAATCGCTATGAACTTTGACGTCTGATTTTTGAGGACGTATTTCTAAGTATTTAAAAAAAAAAAATCCTTTGTACTTTATACAATATCTGATTGAATGACTTCTATGTAATACTCAAATACAAATATTTTATTGCAAAACAAATTGAAGATATGTTTCTTTGCAATAAACGACCTACGTGGCAGTGCAGTCACAATAGCACTCTGACGCGCAGTGGGTTCCGGGTTCGATCCTCAGGACGATGGATATATAAATAATGAATTTAGATTTCTGTTCTGAATCTAAGTGTTTGTGTGTCTTTGTATGTTTTTATGGCATCCACAATACTAAAAAAATCCAAGCGTGGGACTACGAGTGAAGAAAGAGTTATTATTAGCATTAATTTATCAAAATTTACAGAAAAATATCGTCTATACGGCATCTTGTTTTCTTTAGATATGAAATCGACACCCTTGGCCACTTTAGGTATACTATCAGTGTCAAATTTTGATTATTAAAATAAATAAAAATGCCACAAGATGTCATAAAAGAAATATAAGCCATGTTATTATTACATCAATACTCTTTCTTAGGCATATTAATAGAAACGTATAATCGAAGGACATTTCCATTTAGTGAGCCGTCCATTACAACTGCTTAGCAACCCCCTAGACAGAAGCACATAATATACTCTTGCAAATTATTGCAATGATCTTGTTAGCCTACAAATATATTTATTTTTTCCTTGCAAGTTTGTTTTTCGGAATAGTCTATTGTAAGGCACGTCACACACAGAACATACTTTGTTACGTATTTAATTCCATAGAAAACATAAACATTATTGATGAGAGGTTTGTATTTATTGCGATAAATATTTACTTTGAACAGAATATAAAGAACTCAAAATGTAGGCATAACACGCAAGACATAAATATTAGATGGTATATACTATCATGGTATTTAAGTCACTTGGCCATGCAAAGGCTTTATTCTTATATACATATACGCGTATACAGGTATCATTGTTGAGCGAACACTTGGGAACCTGGACTAAATTTTCATTTAAGTTACTGTCATAGTCCTGAAATAAAAATATCGTCTAAAGAACGAATGTCTATGTAAACACAAATGTGTCAATAATCTATTTTTTAATTTTTTTCGACGTGTTTTTTGTACGATTAAGGTAAAACGATGAAGTATTTACTAAGTCATACAATTTACTTTATGTCGTCGTGAATCCCTTATTGTCCCACAGCTGGGCAATTGTTTCCACTTGCAGTGAGTAGGGTTAGGCCATATTGCATCGTGCTGGCTAAGTGCGAAATGGTTGACTTCACACACCTTTTTTAAAAGCCCGTAGACGTGTAGATTTCCTTATGATGTTTGCATCTCTCGATTGAGATGTAGAATTTCAATCGCGACGACATTAATTCATTACTTCATATAGTAGTTAAAAAATCAAAATATAGGTCAAATGTGTACTATGCCTTATTCGACACGAGCGTCGTATTACTGTCATCTCTTGATTTGCGTATGCATTGTTAAAGCCATGGGTGAAAAAACATTTCATTAGTGCGTCCATTCAGCATGATTAACATAGAATGCTCAGTGCTTGTATATTTATCGCCTATTTATATAATTCGTGTATGGCCGGCTCCGGCGCGGGCGGACGTGCGTAGCCTACTAGCGCCCTCTTTATACGTATCAAGGACTTTTGGCGAACAGGGGGAATGATATTGATAAAATGTTTTAGTAAAAAAGCTCGCTAGTACTAAGACATCGATTTTAGAATAATAATACATTCATTGTACGGGAGAATGTCATTTTGTTTCTCCACGGACCGTGTCTGATGCATACGATGTCTATAATTTGTGCTTGTGTCCTGAGAAGACAATGACAAATTATTATCAAGAGTAAAAAAATGGATGAAATTTAATTTTTATCACGGCATATTATATTTATATTTGATCAATAGATCTTTAAAAAAAATGTGCCCAAAAGGACTGTAGTATTTCACAAAAAAAATATTAAATAAATTCTTTTGAGTCCATCAAATGGGTGAGTCCTGTAGTGAGTGCCTCGGCTTCCATTTCATTCCTTTAGTCCAACGGATAAACTCTAATGAATCTACGGGAACTTGCCACAGTAATTCCTACAGTGTGTGTGGCTTTTGAAGATATATTAATATAACCCATATCTATCAAGATCTTTATAGATTTACAAATTCACGACACGACAAGATACGATTTAGAAATAGTAGATCTTTATAATGACGATATTTATTGGGACATTACTGGACTTCATAAATTAAAAATCAGAACATATGTATTAGTATGTAAATTTTTTCTATTATTATTAATCTAAATACCGTTGGTGAGATATGAGCTAGTTTTGTATATATTTTCTTGACTATATATTAAAGATTATAAGCTCGTAGAAAAGTTAATAAAAGTTAAGTGGAAAAAAATTGTAAAATCCGGAAACCTTTCCAATGATTACGGGCTTTACCAGGTATTAAGAACGAAGGCCTGCGCTTACTTTATACGCCCAGATCCGGTCGGTTCTTACGGAGCTCAGGCATATATATGCAAATGGTGACAAACAGCCGCCTTCGTTTACAAACGCACAATATACTTTTATAGCTCAGGAAAAGCCGAATCTTTGCCACGTTACCAATGCGTATGACTGACAAGAAATAGAGCTGTATTCCCATGGAAATAAGGATGTTGGGAATGCGTGTGGTATGTTGTACGATATGGTACATTCAAGATATTGTTTCACGTGTTTTATGAGGTGGGTCGAGATTTCACGGGGCTTTTGTCGAGGGCATTTTTGAGTGTTTCCTTCGAATGTTATGTTTATTTGTAAGGGTGCAGTCGGTTATGTTCGATTGCTTGTAATTCATGCCCGCTGGGAACACATGAGTATTTATGTGACAAGGGACAATGTTTATGTGGCTTCATGGGTTTAGGATACAATCGTATTGCTCGAACGACAAAATGGGTTAATATGGTAATAGATTTGTTGTGATTTTTTTTACGATACATTAAGTATTAAATATGTTCTTCACGTACCATATACTTAAACAGAATGAAGGTTATTCAAAAGAACCTGATTAACTTAAACCTAACCAATTTGTAACAAAAAAAATACGTGAAATATTTGCGATATGAAATATCGGTCCACGAAGTCTACTTACAAATTCTTAGTTACAAAATTCTCTTCTTCATCTTCCCTTAAATCAGAACAATTTTTATTTTTCATATCTTTCAATCCTTCCGTCCGTCACAAAAAGGACGGGAGGTTTATCGTACAATAATACAACATATGTATCGTTCGTCGTTTTCAAGAACCTAATAGTTTTTCTTCTTGTTTATATTGTCAACACTGTTATGTCCGGGCGGCGATCCGCCGTGGACCACTCAAAACAGCTCCAAGACGATATACTTCTTTGGCGAAAATAAGCTAGTGTATTTCAAAGATTTGTGTTTCAATTTATGTAATTTCTTCATGAGAAAGTACAAAAGTAGGTACGGTAGGCTAACAATAATTAGGACAAAATATGTTAGTAATGTAGTAACTAGTACTACTTGTAGTAATGTTTTCAACAATATTTATTTGTTATATCTTTATTTATATGCACAGTATTTAAAAATCGAATGTAATATATACCACGTATGTGCGTAATACCGTAATCTTTGTTTTTGTATTTAAAAATCTACTGAAATATTAATCCTTATCTGTTCTAGGATTAGGCAGGTGCTTTATTCGTATTTATTTATCTTCAACCAATTTAATTGCAACGCTTTAATTTTTTCGTAAAGTTACTCAAAATCAACTTATTTTCATCAGAATTGGCTCAATCTCACTTACCGGATTTTCAAAGCTTACGTCTATGGATCGTTTTGAATGAATCCAAAAATCCGATGTTACCTTTAAGAAAAACGAACGAAGCTCCAAAGCTGAAAGGTTTTAAAAGTGGAACCCTGTCGTATCTGTCACACTGAAAGCGGGCTAACTTTAAGCCTGCTCTCAAAAACGCTCAAAATCCTAGAAAAAGAAAAAAATGGAACATCACAGTAGACGGACGGATATTCTTCCAAAATAGGTGTGTATTATTGTGCTTAAAAACCATGTATGTACCTAAAATGTACTGAGTAATAAAAATAAAACATAAGTTGTCTTATTTTTAAAATACTTTTCCTTTACTTATACTATTCTTCGTTGTTTTAATTAACTTTTTATGATAATGACATGATTATAATGATGACAATTTATGATTCTAACTTCTTTATTTTATGAAAATAATAAATACAGGCATACTTAAGCTCTTTGACAACCACTGACCGAATCCATCGTCCATCGCAAATTTCCCTGGCAAGGCATAACGAAAAATAAACAAAGTGTTATTGTAGCTTATTTTCATAAGTTAATAGTGGGGGGCGTACGATAACAGCGCACCCCCTCGGACAATACGTTTTTTTATTATTTATGTAAATAGATGGACGTCTGATTGCTATGTATGGCAATGTCCTTATCAAGTTGTCTTACCGCAAGCGAAAGAGTCGCAGACGATGAGCTATACTTTTGCTAGAAATAAAAAAAAAAACTTAAAAAAGTGTGTAAAAGGTATTCATAGTATGTTAACCAATTAGTTACGGTTACGTGTTAATTCTGATACTTCTTGGGTACTATCTTAATTTAATTTCCCTGAATTGGGTCTTGGAGTAGGTTTACAAGTTACATCATGTCCCATATCTTCATCGCTATGTTTTCTTTAACTATTTTTAATAACCTTAAAAATAATATTACAAAATTCATGCATTACCCTACCATTGCTGATTTTTCACAAAAATCATGAAGACCAAGGAATCTGACTTAAAGAGCAACACACAGCCACATAATCCCAAGAGTTGAAAGCCACCTTTTAGCCAGCGCAATAAACGGAACTGAGATGATGGAGCGCTGTCGCGGGAGGCGCCTCGCGTATGAATACAAACGGCGAATTACTGCGAGCGGACAGGGATGCTGTGACGAGGTGAAATAACACTCTCATCTAATAAATATACTATAAAGTATTGGAGTTATTGACTTAGTAACAAATAGACGACGACAACCGGTATTTATAGTGTAAATAACGTAAAATATGAACTACTTAGACCTTTTTAATACTGATCTTACGGCTATCACAATTATAACTAACCGCAAACATCTTAAAAATGAATTTCATATTATTTACACGTGTTAATATGCCTGAATTATCTCTCAAGAATTTTTTCATTTATTAATGATTTTTTGGATTGGTACCCATTACTGCTTCATTATTATATAGGTACAGTTCACATGATATTTAATGTTATGTATGCATAGATGTATGGTTATGGGCTTATACTGTCAAGTACCTACTGGTTGTTAAATTTCTTTGATTGGTCGGTGGTTTGTAAACATTTTTTCTGTTTAATACAGAAAAAGGTGAAAAACTCATCAGTTTTACTATCCATAGATAACCGACTCGTCTTTATTTTCCCATCTGAATAGTAACTTTGACCCAAAAGTGCCTGACTTAGCCATTTCTAATACTTTCGAGAATGGAGCTTAAACAAATGGGTCTTATTCCTTGCAGCACGTACAAAAAACTGATATCCACTAGCAACTTTTATTGCAGCCTTTAAGGTGGATGAATATAAAGTGGATTTATAGGGATTATGCGGAGAATGGTCTTCGGGGGAGGGCTTAATCCCTAGGAACGCGGTGCGCTGGAATTGAATTGGTTCTTATATGTAAATTGTCGCGTGTGAGTAAATAAATATGCGGATCCGTGATTTACACTGCCGTACTAAGGATCAGCTGATACCTTAAATGGTGGATTTTTTTCAATTTTATTTGTATCCAATTTACACCGGATTGGATTTTTAAAATGAAGATAAGAAAAGTATGAATTTCTGTTACAAGATTTTAGGGCTTCAAACCTTGCTAATGATATTGAATAATGCGCCTAAAGTGCATATGTACATTTATATTATTTAATAACATTTAAGTGCCTCACTTTGAAAATGTTCATGTTTTTTACATGAATTACATATAGATATTAATACAATAATTAGTTATTATTATTCTAAGTTCTGTATTATTTAACAAACTTTACGGTGACATTCAAGATGAATCCAAACTGAAACTTACGGTAATTAGTTTACAGTTTACTGTAAGATTTTGTTAAACCACACTTGCTTAACGTACTTACTATTGAGACTGTTCTTAAATATCAACAGTTTCTAAAATAAATGTGTACTTTAATTTACCTATTACCTAATATACATTACAGATCTACATCTATTCGCTTATCAGGCATCGAGTAGCAATTTCAGACGTAATATAATGTTAAGATGTTAAAAATGCACTTGTAAATCACATTCATACAAGGAATATCTAATGGACGTTTCAGTGCGTCCGAGGCGCGCTCGCGGGGCAATTTGCGATATTTACGACGCATATTGTCGTCGACGCGACTTTTATCGACAATTATTATTTCGCATTTCTTCCGCTATCGCCTCACCCTGTTGTCACACGTCTACGTGAATTGCCTCCGTAAATCGCTTATGACTTCTTCGAATTATTCGTTATGGAAAAATATTGTTATTTATCATAGTTAACGCCTTTTTAGGATTTAGGCCTTGAGTGATATTTTTTGTTTTCTTTTTTAATTTACTGATGTGCCATGCTCATACAAGAATAGATAGATGAAACTGTTCACTTAATTTTTCATAAATATTTTTCATTGCTATTTTGTATGTAAAGATTTTTCTTACCGAAGATCATTAAGACGCTATCTAATCACTCAGAATCCGAAAGTCTCATAAAACAGAAACCGATATAAATCCCCAATAATCGTACTCTGCCCATTAAGGCGGTTACACACTCGCGTTAAAAAAGTTACTGTCGACCATAACGTTGTCCATTACGGTAATGAATTATGTGTAGCGCCGTTAATCTGTCCTCCGCGTCACTCCTCATCTCAATTAGAACTAATTGAATATTAAGACTCAAACGATTGCTTATAAAACTGGTAATTACCCGGGGAGTGCAGGGGCGGCTTAAGATTGTTATTACGCGATATTTTTCAGTATTAGAGTAAAACAATATTACATGTATTGAAAATAGCATTTCACTATTTCATTACTATACATATTTAAAAGTTTTATATGAATTTATAACGCAAAAGTTTAAAAATAAGCAAGAATGTAAGGCCAATTTCAGAAATAGTCTTTCTCGAAGTCATTGGTATAAAGGTTTAAATATTAGCATGAGCTTGGCCTGTTCTAGTTTCTTCTTAAAATTACACTCCAAAAATAATTAGGCAGTAACTATAGTAATGTCGCATCGCAATTTTGCCCCTTTTACAGATATTCATCATTCATAAATCTAGTTGCTAAATAGCTCTACGTCATGAACATTTAAGTTTCAACCCATCAACACTGATAAATACAAGCGAACGCAACTATGTTTGACCCTTAAGATATAAATTAGGGCGGTCACAGACGTGCCGTTTCCGCCAAAACTTGTTACAATCAGGCGTTTCAGGTGGATGGAACAAGGTAATATATCAAAGTTTGCAACTAGACCGAATGCGAGGTGCGAGGGTATGAGTTATGCTAACCGCATACCCGGTGTGGCGTTGGTCTAAGTTACGAGCGACGGAGATGTTCTTGTATGTAATGTGATTGTGTAAAATTAAATGTAACAGCTTTAACTGAGTTTATAATGCCTCTGTTATTTAAAATCTCTAAACATGTCACAACATGTACTTAACTGAAGCTGTGTTCTTAATAAATAATTATAATATACTTAATAATTACACTTTAGAAGTATTTAAAATGTATAAATGTAACTTTCCACGCTCGACGCTTGTGTGTCTTATGCACATAAACCGCGCATAAAGCTCTATAAATCTTCTAAACTATTTACAATTTAACTATGTACTGAACATAATATATAGGAGCGAAAAAGAGGACTTAATTACGTCGTAAACTTTTACAGAAAACACTAGATTTATAAGAACTGACATAAAATATGTATTAAAATTGTATTACAAAAATTATAAATTAACTCAATAATAGGCATTGCATTTTAAGACTTCACTTATTTGACATATTTAATCCTGTTATCTCTGTTAACTAATTTGTAACAACTGCTGCAGTCGCTTCGGTTATTAACATGGGCCACAGAGTCACCGAAACGCATTTATCGCGAGGCGGACCTGTCGCGAGTAATTGAGTTAGCGCTAAGAAACGGAACGGCCCGCCTGAGACTTCAAGTTTTGTTACTTATGTGAACTGTACATTTCAAATAGTTGTAATAACTGTGTTGTGTACTATACACCTACGAGGTATGATAGTAATTAAGTTACGGAATGGAATTGTTCACTTGAGACCTTAACCAATGCGAGTATTACACAAATATTATATTATTTCTATCGTGTGATGTAAGTAATAGAAATAAGAAACGGGCTTATAGCCCATCTGAAGTTAAGTAGTTACCCTAATACAGTACCTATTGATCACAGCTGACCAATCATAATGAGAATTGCTAGTATTTCGTAATAAAACAGACTAGGTGTTTTTCAGCCCCCTGCTGTGCGGAAACTGAGACAAACGGACGGACAGGGCGATAGTTATCAATACGGCTTATCCTGTCACGGAATTATGTGTGTGTTTATAGCTACGTGGCCCCTGTCAGTGTCTTGGCAAAAAAACCTTCGGACGTGACGCGGCATACTGATATATCTTGTTTTGACAATTCCCGCGGATAAGTATAGAAAATGCTTTAGGTGTCTTTTATGTCTTAGTGGTTTTTAGGGTTCCGCAGTGTAGGGATAAAAACGGGACTCTACTAATAAACTAGCTGTTATTTAGATTGTCCGTCAGTCTGTATATTCGGCTGTCCATCTAATACAGGGCTCCATCTTTTGAACCGTAACATATCTGCATTACTATGGCCACTACAATAACAATTTCTAAAAATAAAGAAGTCAAAAGGAGGGTTATACAAAAAAAAAAACAGGCATATATCGACGAGTCTTCGATTGATCCTTTGCACTTATTAAAAAAAGTGTTGCTATAGATCCCTCCATATGTTGATTCCACTAGCACTTTGCCAATACTTTATGTTAATAAGTTCGTAATAAATCTTTAATAAACAAATAAGCCTAGACTTT
>DWRA01000368.1:0-26342 GCA_018250295.1 Spathilepia clonius | reverse complement strand
CGAGGCATTCCAACTTAGTCCTCAGGGGTAGCAACGCATCTGTGGTCGACTTCAGTTGGGATTCTAGTATTATCTGGAGTGGATCACAAATGTCCATGGGCGGCAGTTGCCAGTTACCATCAAATGGACTGCATGCTCGTTTGCTACTCCATCATATAATAAAAAAAAATGAAAATATATGACAATACTTACACTGTAATATAATAGGCATAAGAGACAATGTTACGCATATACAATATTCCTTTAATGCAGTGCAAGCACCGAACTGATCATCTATTTCTGCCTAGTAAAAGCAGTGTGAAGCGCTGTTGTCCTGTGGTTTGAAGGGTGCGGTAAGGGAGATATTTATCACAGGAATTCCAACTCAGTCCTCAGGGGTAGCAACGCATCAGTCGTCGACATCAGATAGGATTATAGTCTTATCTCTTGATTACAAATGCCCACGGTGCCTGCCACTTACCGTCAGATAGACTGATTGCTAGTTTGCTTTTTTTGCTTCCATTCTATAAAAAAACTACGTATATTCAACTATATTTTGCAGCATAAGGTTGCAGTGAGTTGTGCTCTGTTGTTTATGGTAGACATTAGGTATGGCGCTAGCGTCGCAGATGAACCATAAACAATTATTACTGTCTCAGAGTAAATGTTATAAGAGCGCGCCTTATTTGTCTTAAGATCAAATCAAACTTGAGAACGACGTTGCGTAAGTATATGACAATTTTGAAATTTATTAATTTATTGATCACTAATATATACAAAAAAGGTTAGTGAAATTAAAATTAAATTAAAATTCACGTATATATGCATATAAACGGTTTTTAGATACCAACGGGTCACGTCGTACCTGTCTACATATCGATATGTGCGTGAAAGCATACATACAATCTATAAGCAACATATATATGTAGCTATAGTATATCTGCTCACCGTCGACAGTATACCCCGACATCATAGTCGCGCTACTTATGTAATAATTACTCTGAGATTACTCCTTATTTATATTTTTACTTACTCTTATCGTCTAATGTCTTTTATATCTCAATCTAAAAATGTTCATCTGATAGTCATATCATAGTTTCTTATTGTACATAAATTAGGTGTCAATTAACTGATAGTGAGTACTTATGTACTAAGTTATCTTTATTTATAGATTTTAATGTCTTAAACATAGATGAGATTGTAGAGGGATAAAAACAAACACACAAATACTGTTTATCACTTTTTTATAATTT
Organism: Spathilepia clonius; assembly: GCA_018250295.1. Classification (NCBI taxonomy): domain Eukaryota; kingdom Metazoa; phylum Arthropoda; class Insecta; order Lepidoptera; family Hesperiidae; genus Spathilepia; species Spathilepia clonius. Next base: position 25,110 of record DWRA01000368.1, on the reverse strand, counting down.
ATTTTCACAACATTTTTATTTAGTTTTCTGTAAAATTTACATTAGCTTAAAACTCCTCACAAATATATAGTAATCATGTAACCCAAGAAGCGTTTGAACGCTTACGAAACAGGCAACTTGGAAGAGAAAAAATATAATGATAATTATAAATGTAAATATATTTCATAACCTATAAATGAAGCTTATACGATGTAAGCTGTTATGTTCTAGCAAACCCTATACTAGAGAGTCAGTTTGTCGGGGTCCCGCGTTAAACATATGAACGGGCACGCGACATAGCGTATCCTAAACCCGGCGTCTAAACAATAGCGATTCACATTCTTTGATTTGACGAAATTGCTCTTAGTGGCTTAACGTAAAGGAAATAGAATTGGATACACATCTTTAGTCTCACTTTATCGACTGTTATTAGATCAGGGCAAAGATCTTTTCAGATGGCGCTGTGATCGATCTGTCAAACAAGCAACACGTCACTTCTGTAGCTTTAGGCATTATCTTGGATGTGTCACATCTAGTGAAAAATCTCTATGTTTCATACATGTTCGATAATATGGATGCTTATCTTTATAACAATTCGCCTTTTACTACCTCTTTTCATTGCAGGTGTTGATTACGTTAAAACACTAAAAACATATTTGTATAATTATTTTGAACAAGAAAATTATCATTTTAACCCAAACGCCGAAAATTTTAACAAACATTTGCCAATTACAGCCAATATTGGTGCATAGCCAAATGCTCATACAAATTAAGTCACAGATGCTATCAAGTGTTCCAAAAAGATTAAATTCGAAATGGATTACAATTATCGTAATGTGGAATCGCTACTGGTTATCATCGCTACAGGATTTTAAAAATTACGCTTTCTGGGCGCTTGTATGCTTTAACAATTCTTCAATACCTTACATCTACATATACACGAAGGAAATTTTCTCCCGACTTTTGATTCAAATAATCTATAAACATGGTTTGCATTTACAAAAATATTAATATACAAACTCCCACCCCCACTCCGGATAAAATCCATATTTCAACGCAGTATTTTGATACGTAACATAGTTTGATATATAAATGCATTTTTCGCATATTTCGCATAGTTCATGCATATTTTATAATTTCAGGATTGTAACTGCATGATAAAATCGAAGTCTTATATTTCAGCAAACGCTTCTCATATTTTGTTTCTCAGAATTTCCGAAAACCTACGGTCTTTACATTATTACCGTACTCAATTTTGATAGTTTCTCAAATACACTAATCACATCTATTTCAAAATCACGTTTCCACTGTTTTTTGAAATACCAAAAAAACGTCCAATTCAAAAAGACCGTAAACTTTACGAAGCACACAAGCGCCATTGACCAGTGCTCAAAAATAGAATTAAAAATTAACAATAATAATAAGGCTAGCTGAAAACTGATGGTAACTATAGAAAAATAAAACCTTAAACTACATGCATCGCAATGTCTCTCCGAATAAACATTTCATATTTAAAAATCAAGATCAATAACTGGAAGCATTGCCACAAAATTTCTGGAAGAGCTCATTAGGCCAAGTTACTTTGATTCATCATACAACCTTGACTAGGCTTCTGGTCAAGTCTAAATATTCAAGTAAAATTATTTGCCACATATTTGTACATATTAAAACAGTTCGTAGAGGAAATATCAAAATTTATAGTGACTAGCTATGGATCAACATTAATCTTAAGCTTTGGAGGCTAAACTATCTAATTATGTACTTTAATATGTTTCGTTATCGCTAATAATATAATCTTCTACGATTAAACTTTATAAACATTTCATAACCAATACAACAAGTTAGGTATACGATTATTAAAATATACTTTAACGACATAGCTAGTCAAAATAAATTCACATTCAGCGCAGTACCGCCAAAAGAGGACGATCGCAAAATACACTCGGACTTTAAGTTTACAAGGAGGTAGTTCTTAACCACAGATCGAGTAACCAAATAGACTCCCAATACCAAAATATGTTACGACACTTCCGTCCTATTCTAAAACACATTCAGTTTTATGAAACGCGCCAAAACAATTGTAACACACAAGTTTTATTTGAAATCTGTCAAATATGCGTTGACTGTCACGATCAGTGTCTGACGCTTCGCGCTGATTGATACAGACCTCGTTTCATCAGACACGTCACGACACAGCATCAACGAATGCAACGGGATAAGATCTTAGACTGATGTAATACCAGAAATATTAATAGTCTATTTGGGTACTTTATCTACGTTCTTAACAGATTATATATGCCAATATAAGTATTTTAATATAGAACAATCATAGCTTCAAGGGCTTACTGTACCAATAAACACGTAAATACCTACTTATTATATATAGATATGGTAAAAGCTCAGTAATTCAAAGATTTCAATCGTAGGTCCCAGATACGCCGAATTTTACAGAGATAGTAACGCAACTATTTTGTAGGAGTAAAAGAGACAACACTAATCTCTTTGTTTCGTTTAGAATCGCGCTAGAATCTACGATTAAAAACTTATCTTTTATTTAACGCAGAGATCAAAAAGGTAACATTTTATGAGACATATTGGGGTTACAAAAGTTGTGTAACACTTGCTACAGTAAGCCCTTGTAACATTTAAGGAAATAGACATCAAAACATCCTTCGAAAAGACCACAAATCACAACTTATAGCCTAAGATTCTGCTGCATAATTTCTACATCTATCTGCTTTTTAATGAAAACAAATTTAAGTAATAATTATTGGGAATTAGTTTCTTTAATTTGAGTTATAATCAATAAATAAAATTGATTATAACTCACACAAAGGTGTTGAGCCCTGGAACGTTTCGAATACCTATTTAAGTAGTTTCACTTCGTAAAATAAGTTCAAGTGTCTATTTTCACAAACAACCCAGCATAACTGTATTTTTCTATTAACAATAATTATAAAATGTATTTCCATCAAAAATCAGATGAAAGTAGAAATCACGCGGTCGGCTCTTGTACTATTAGGCGTCTGTCTCGATATAGCGACTAACTCTAGTGATAATAATTTTACATTCATTCTTATTTAAAATGGAATATAGTTTAAGTCCGTTAGCTACATTATGTACTTTATTATTACTAAGTACAGAAAAACACGTCAACTATGGTATGTATAATTTAGATTATTTTAATCATTTGTGCTGCATTCCGCCCATACAGAAGCAATTCAATGTATACTTCGTTACGTCTGATAATATGTCTTAAAATCTCTTACTGCTACAACAATTAGATATAAGACAAACAGAGAAATAGGAAGTTTATTTTGCTTATAAAGTTTTAATAAAGTCATGTTTAAAAGCTTCAGTTGATTCTCAGTCAAGAACAGTAACACTCGTTTTGTAGTTTACCAAAGATATTGCGTATGTTGGCAATCGGGTTCGCAAACATCAAAAAATATACTTCAAAATTCTAATCTAATTTGGCACTTCCTGCCGTAAGTTATCTGTGGTTCAAACAAGGTCACACACAGATACTGTTGTACGTACACGCCTGCGTACACACACTAGTGCCAAATGAATCTAGACGTGCGCAATATTTCTAGATTATGGGTAGAAAGCAGCGACACAACTTGTCTCAAGCGTACAACTAAAACGGGTAACTATATTGCCAAATTAAAATTCCCAATAAAATTTCAAGAGGCTAATAAAAATGAGATCTAAAATTTTGGTTCGATAGTGAGCAAGTTGAAAATTCGTTCATAAAATCGTTCATTGTACCAAAGTTTAAATTAAGAGGATTGTACTTGACACTCCGGGCGAATAGCTTACAGAAATACTAAGTATTAACATTTAATACGCATCGACAATTACATTACACTTTCAGTATTGGCCGGACACTTACACCTCCATTCGTAAACCTACATCGTTAAAATACAACAATATTAATATATCTCTCTATTGAATTTAACTACACAATAATGTTATGTAAGTATAATATTCACCGACATTAACTCTACAACAAGTAAATCACATTTTTTTTCATACCATCTACTGTTTTATTGAGACTTTTAAAAATAAACAAACGTTCCCTAAGTACACTGTTACTATGACTTCACTACTTGTAAACGTTATTAAAATATTCATTATATGGTGTTTATTATTAAAAGTGAACTTTAATATTGTACACACCTTAGTTTATATTTTTTTGTATTTTTTTAATTTTTTTTTGATTATATTTATCTTAATTTGTTACTTCGCATGCCAAGCCGTATACAATACTAGAGCTATCACGAACGATAAATGTATACATACAATCTTTCAGGTTAATAAATACAATAGTAAAATAGCTTTTGTGTCCCGCATTACGATGCGGGACCTTTCTCTGACCTCTGCTACGAGACCTTGCGCCTCGTCGTTAGGTCCGTTTATATCTACAGACATTGAACGCGTCAGACACAAGCCGTAGCAGACAGTAATATTTTTCTATTTTGACCGATTCAGTTGTTACGTTTGATAAAAATATGTTCTCATAAACGTTGTATGAGAATACTTTGTCTGTCACGATACGCTTCTGACACGCTCTAAGCCTGTAGATGTAAACGAACCCTTACAGGTACCTATCCCCGCGTCGGCTAGTTGTTCACGATCACAAATATTCGTATAATAGTAAAATATGACAGAACGGAATTATTCGCGTTTTGAAGGCCATTCGACAGGTCCGGATTTGTTTCTATAATATTTTCCGGCATCTTTGTCTTTTTATTCACGCGTTTCAAGTGAGAACGTACGAATTATTGATTTTAATCTAATTATCTTGTCCTGGTATTTTTAAAATCATCTCACTGCGGTATTTATTCCGTGGAATCAACGGAGAGAGACATGCCACTATATTATGGAGATAAATTTTACATACAAAGCTTAAAAATAACTAACTAGTCTTTTTATAGGCAGACCATCGACTCGGGCTTACTTCCTAACGTCGCGTCCATCGTCACGTGAAAAATAATTTTCGTACTGCTAACATATTAACTTATCAACACGAAAGGAGTACGACTAGAAATTACCTCCACGCATTGATTATCCTTAGCCGGTTATATGCTTCCATCGTTCTTATACACCTAGATAATTAGTGTTTTGAATAAAATAATTGGCAAATTGAAGAATTGCAGCGTGTAAGTTAATAGGGGCTCGCTCAGCCTTCAGTGCGGTGCGTCGCGCCGCGGCACGCCGGCTTCGGGAGCGCTCGGGCGCGCTCGGGCTCGCTCGGCGCTCGGCGGCCGCGGGACGATCGACCAGTCGTCGCATCGCGAATTGACGAGAATTGATCATTGTCGTATGAGCAACATGAATTGACGTAGTGTAAACCGTCTTTCCCATGCGCGAACGGCGATCGCCGACACCTTACCGGCTCGGCAGCGCTCGCTCGAGTCGCGAAAGTATAGATCCGAGAGATAGGAAGCGCGAAATCCTACACTATATACAATCACACTCGCCTACGGGACAGCGTCGAATCATACATATACATATATCTTTTTTATCAATATTATATACATTTGGCACTAAATTCATGGTCGATCGATAAGGAAGGTAAGATCGAGTGCGCAGGAGGGCAGCCGGGACGGGCCGGGGCGGGTCACGCCGGGCACAGCGCGGGCCGGCAGCAGTCGCAGCACGCGGCGCAGGCGCACGCGGCGCACGCGCACGCCGCGCACACGCACACGTAGTAGCCGGCGGGCGGCTGCAGCACGGGCATGGCGGGCATGGCGGGCAGCGCGGGGAGCCGCAGCGGCCCGCGCGCGCACCACCCCCGGCACGCCCGCGCCCCGATCAGCGCCAGCGTCTGCCGCCGCTCGTGGCCCATCAGGCACACCGTCGACTCCCGCACCACGCCGTGCAACAGCGTCAGGTACCTAAACCCACATAGTAAAGTCACTATTAATAACGGCTGCTTCTGTTAATCTTTCGGTTAGCGTACTCAGTTTTAACAAATAAAGTATTCAATAACACCTATTTTGTCCTCCTAAATGTCGATGCATAGATGTCGATATGTGTATAGTTACGGGAAAAACCAGTTTAGCGAGGCGTAGTTAAAATGAAGGCCAGAATCGCATACGTATGAACGTTGCTATAAAGCAAGGTACACTTGGTACAATATGTAAATGTAAATGAATTTGCATTCTGACCCTTACTTAGCTCATACAGACTATTGTAAACACTAGTTCATATACAAAACATTTTGTTAATTACCTGTGTTTTAGCGCCTCCTCCTCCCGGCCCACGAAGTGGTTCCGGAGGTAAGCCTCGAGCTTTGCGCGTTGCTGCCCGAGCTCCGGGAAGTCTATGAAGAATCTTGAGCACATGTAGCGCTCGAGGGTTTTTATCTTGTCCGGTCTCGCCGGTCGGTAACCCTTAGCCAGTAGCGCGCAGTACTTTAACAAGCCACCGCCGCGGATTTCTTCCGGCTGTCGCGTTGCAATCAGCTTTTCAGCTAGATGGTGGAGCGCCTCGCTAAAGTCTCCGTACACGGATTCGCCAACTACTGTCGGATAGAAGTTTTCTCCGATCGGCAACTGAGCGCACTCGTGGAACGCGAGCAGCGAATCCAGAGCGATTTGGAATGAGTCGACGGAGAACTCGAACTGACGGCGCATAGTGTCAACGAATTTCAGTTCCACGGACTTGTGACCGCGGGAGTTTCCCAGTGAAATGAGCGACCAGCGGTCGCCGTCAGAGTTGACGCGCACCATTTTGGAGACGTATGCTTCCTTGAGGCCGGCCGGCGTCGCGCGGCGACGCGGGGTAGCGGCTGGGAGGAGAGTGGAGAGATGGCCGAGGACTGCGGCTTTGACGCGATCACAGTGGCGCGCAGTCGGTAACTCCGCAGTGAAGATAAGGTCAATATCGGAGTAGGGTTGCGGGCGGTCGGCCAGGACGTGGCTGGCGGCGCCGCCGTTGAGGCGTACGTCACGGACCGTGATGCCCGCGCCTCCAGTAGTCTGCGAGGCCTCGAGGCGCGCGCGAACTCCCGCTACCAGTTCGCGCAGCCTTACGTGAAGTGTAGGGAAGTTCCCGCGCCCGTGTATGGCAACCACTTCATCCATCACGTCGTTCAATCGCCGCACTTGCTCGTAGCTGAGCACGGCGTGGCGTTCTCCGCCGCCACAGCCCTCTTCCGAAGAGGTGTAGCTCGACTCGCTCTGTAACAACGAAAAATAAAAATGAATAGTAAGCAATCATAAACATAGTGTTCTATATTAATCTTATTAATTAGACTTAAAAGTTTATCATGTATAAATTGTATCACACATGTTATAAGATGTTTATTGTCTAGAATTAAATTATCCGTATCTTCTATAGGCGAACTACAATGTACCGCAGTTAAATGTAGTAGTTAGTTTACAAACAAATATAATTTATTTACGAAAAGACATGCATGTTTGGTGACAAATTGGAAATTCCTTTATGACATACAACGGGAAATGTTTATAACACCATAATAAATTAAACCAAAACACGTGAAGATTAAGAGTCAGTTCGTCAGAAATATTTTAAGCTATGATGCAATGCGTCTTAACAATTTGATAAATTGAATAAAGAGTAATGCGAACAGATCAAGGCTGTTTACAATTGTAAGAACTCGAGCTGGAAAACAAGCAGATTCGGAGCTGATGTTTGCACAAACGAATTCTAAGAAATATACGTCTAGCCAGCTATATAGCTAGAGATACAAAGAAGGCAGTGCAGACATATGGATAATACGATGATATCCATCTGTTTAAATTTGAAATGGAGGTGTTTATGGTAGACTTTATTATTACTATATTTTCGCGAATCGAATTAATTATAGGATTGTGCATATTACAATTATAGAATTGGAATACAATGCTATGCATTGTTATATTGTATTATATTCAATTTTTTATAATTTATGAACAGATTCCTAAGTAGATATAACTACTAAATAAATTTTCTATGGTATTTCATGGTTATGAAGTTTGAATTCGAAGTTTCACAAGTCGATCCTTCTGTTCAATATTTTATTTTTATTAAATCATACAAGTCATTAAAATATCAATTAAATGTTTACAGGCACTGAAACAAAAACAATACCTTATTTGTTCTCTCCAATCCGGTAATTACCTAACTTAAAAGGAAGTAGCGTTATATTTTGTAAAAGATATATCCACAAAATAATAAATGCATAGTGAATTACTTATAGATGCGAGGTAATAGGACAAAGTTATTTAATAGCTTCTTAATCCAATCCTAAATTAAATATGTCTTCAAGCAAATGTCCTTCAGTTCTGACGCAAACGAGTTCGTAAGATTGTACGTGTCATTCCTCTTTCAATTGCTTTCGATACGTATTAAGAGCCGTGATTATTTTTGTTAGCATTTCCGACGAAGTCAATAAAAAGTAAATTGCCTTTAAATTGATTCACAATAAAGTATTTCTTTTGTCGCAATGATTGAATGAGAAATATATGAATTTCTGTGGATGTTATCCTGCGCTGCGGCCGACTTTGAATTTATTCAAATTGCTTATTCAAGTACGTCCCTGTTTATGACAAGTTACGTACAAACGAAGGCGTGAAGAATGAATTTCGTTCAATAATAATATTACTAACTAGATGAGCCTCGCGGTTTTACTCGCATTTAAAAAATATAACATGATGTATATATAACGGAAATGTCATGCCTTAGACGGTATTACCCTAAACATTATCTTAAGTAAATGTAGCCTTACTTATAACATCAGCTGTCAGCCAATAGAAGTCCCATGAAAATTGGTCTACCAGCTTCAAAGATCAACTCAAACAAATAGACGAAAATTTTATGATATTTTTTTTTATATATAATGGAGTAGCAAACGAGCATGCAGTCCACTTGATGGTAAGTGGCAACTGCCGCCCATAGACGTCTGTGATCCACCCCAGATAAGACCAGAATCCCAACTAAAGTCGACCACAGGTTCGAACCCCAGGCACGCACCTCCGATTTTTCGAAGTTATGTGTGTATTACAAATTAATTATCACTTGCTATAACGGTAAAAGAAAAACATCGTGAGGAAACTTGCACACTTGAGAGCTGTTTGAAGAAAAAATCTCAAAAGTGTGCGAAATCTACCAATTCGCAATTGGCCAGCGCGGTGGACTATGGCTTGACCCCTCTCACTCTGAGAGGAGACCCGTGGTTAGCAGTAAGATAGGTTGGCTTGACGATGACGATGAAGTTCCTTCTTATAACGTCAGCTATCTGTCAATAGAGTCCCTTCAAAATCGGTCTAGCCGTTTTGAAGTTCAGTCAAAAGAAACAATAAATTATAATAAAGTAAAGTGTATAAAAATTGGCATGATTTTTTAGGTGACGAACGATTTTAGATTTAGTCAAAAAATACAAGTATAACTTACTGACTACGTCTGTTTCTATTTCTCAACTTTGCAATTTTTTGTAATAGTTTAGTATTGTCCGCCTTGTGTTCGAATTTAGACCACAGTCATTATTCACAAAAAAAACTTTCTGTACTCGCCTATTTATTAACTTTAGCGACGTAAATTAATTTGCACTTAAACGGTTCAAATATAGTTAATCGATCATTTTATTCCATTTAAATCATAAATCTCAAAGCATTATTTCCGATGGCATTACCGTCTTACATGTATTGCAAGAATAAACGGAAAAGTAATTTTGGCTAATGATTTAACATTTTACGTGCTTTCCGGTTTGTAATGGGACGCCTTGTGTGCCGGCGCTTTATTAGCGCGTTTAGGGCGGCTTTTATTACTAACAGTCATTTAACAAGTAACCTAACGAACCCTTATGTGAAATAAGAGCACCTTTGAACGTTATTCTCTCTTGGAAATCACATAAACTAAGCTGTTATCTTGTACAGATTTTTGCAATGGTTTAGTTTTAAGAATGTCGTTTTTTTTAAATGCAATCTACATATTTATTTGCTTAAAGTATTTTTAATACATTGTAGTTACTACCGAGCATGGAGTACACCTAAATTTAATTGGCCACCGACGCCCATTGACATCTGTTATTAACCTCAAATAAAATTGGGGTCTTAACTGAGGTATCCCATAAATTTGTATGACCGCGATTTTCTCAAAAACTAGTGATCCGATTTAAGTGAAGTTTTCGCCATTAAAATGTATATTTTATAAGAAACGTTTTAGTATATAAAACATAAGGTTTCTTAAATTTATAACTCTTATATCAGTTATAATGTAAGTATAAGAAAAATCACATAAATATTACACGAAAGAAAAATAGCAAGCCTTTATTTATTTTTTTATTTTATTTACTACATTTAGGCGACCCGCATGGCGGAGCGGTCACCATACCGATCTGACACGCAGTGGGTTCCGGATTCGATCCCCGGTCAGACAGATATCTGAATGATGAATTTAGATTTCTGTTCTGAGTCTGGGTGTTTGTGTATGCGTCTTTGTGTGTGTCTATGGCACCCACGACGGAATCCTAGTGTGGGGCTGTAAGTGTTTATACACTTACAGCCCCACAGTGTCTCTCTCTCTTATATACTTTGCTATTTTTAAGAATCAAAAATTCCCTACCATCAGAGTTCAGAATTTGAGTCCCGACCAGCCACAGGTTTAGCCAGCCAAACAATTATGAATTTCAATTTCTGTGTTGTGTGTGGACACCTGTTTATATAATATACGTCTTTACGTCCATAGCATCCAAGACACAGAATGTCAGTGTGGGTGTTATGAGTGTAGAAAGCGTTTTATGTTCAACTCTATGGCACGGACTACACACATACACTCACACTCACACACACGCACACACACACACGAACACACTCTATTACACAAGAATTCCAAATTTAAACAAACAACAAACAAAACCTGCAACCTCAAAAACTTGTTATATTTTATAGTCTATTGCCACTCGCTTTTGGTCGTACAAGGTACAAGCTGGCGGTAATTTAATGGTAATCAACAGGATATTGGTAGATACCCTTTTGTTAGAAATTCACAGAAGAATGCAATAAGCACAGGAATTAAATTTATTTATAATAAGATGCATTCAAAGAATTATTTATGCGATGGATGATTGTGTTAAATATTCTTACCAATATTATTATTATTATATGATGGAGTAGCAAACGAGCAGTCCACCTGATGGTAAGTGGCAACTGACGCCCATGGACATTTGTGATCCACCCCAGATAAGACGAGAATCCCAACTGAAGTCGACCACAGATGTGTTGCTACCCCTGAGGACTAAATTGGAATGCCACGTAAAGTTTATCTCCCTTACCACACCCTTCAAACCAGAAGACAGCGGCGCTTAACACTTCTGTTGTTAGGCAGAAATAAGTGTAAGAATGTTAAGTACACGTTATATATTTTGCATAAAATTGTATTGCAGCGTCAATGACCGGACGCCGCATCACGACTGAGGAGGAGGCGAAGGCGGCGCTCGCGGAGCGGCGGCGGCGCGCGCGCGAGGAGCTGGAGCGGCAGGCCGAGCTCGAGAGGCAGAGGTGGCTCTTCGATACTGTTTGCTTTTGTATTATTTTAAAGTTTTTCTTTCTTTATTGTATTGAAGTAGCCAAACGAGCATGCAGTTCGCCTTATGCTAAATGGCTATGTTCTTAATCCCTGATAATATAGGAGTTTTACTTGAAGTCGGCTACAGATGCGTTGCTAACCCTGAGAATTAAGTTGAACAACTCGGATTAGTATGTTTTCTTTACCACACCCTTCAAACTAGAATATAGCAGCGTTTAAATAGCCGTGGCGGTGATGCCTTTGGAGTCGAGTAAAAGAAAATCCTACCACCTTCCAAATATAATCAATTGTAGGTGATCTAAAAACGGATCGACTACTAAATTGCTCTATGCTTTAACAATGACTGCCTTATGAGTATATATGAGTAGTATAATTGAGGTCTCCTCTAGTTATGGGATTTAAAGAGCTGGCAATTGCACAAAAACGTATAAGAACTTTTGTTTAGTTGTAAAATCACGCTTCCCTTCCTACTTTCGTGATGATGAATATGACGTCGCGTCCAGGTTGCAGCGCGAGGCGGAGGAGGAGGCGGCGCGGCTGCGCGCGGAGGAGGAGCGCCAGCGCCGCGACGAGGACGAGGCGCGCGAGCTGGCCGCGCTGCAGCGGCAGGAGCACGAGGAGAAGCTGCGCCGCGCCATCGAGGTAGCATCACCACGTACACACTGCTCCTACCAAAAACGCTTGACGAGTCTCCCTGGGATAGTCCTTTGAGACCGGTGTGGCGATCGCCACGCGGGTCGTCAAACCGCTGTCTCTGCCACGACTGTTACTAGCGTGAAACAGGCCTACGTCGTAATGGAATTGTGACGGTGTCCGCTGACTCGCGTGTCGCCTTCTCTCATTTTTTAGCCACGGAGTTGTGTTGAGTCATCAAAATAATATCTCGAGGTCGTAGTTTGACCTAATTTTCCCTAATGCTGTCACACGTCTGTAGTAAAACTTACCTCGATCTCACGCTGACAAGACTGGCCGTCTCCTGCAAAGCTTCGGCTACGGCTGCATAGGCCATTGAAGTATTACTCTACCTGACGCCCAGGTGATTTTGTACGTACATTGTGTTTAATATTGACAAGTACTGTTAGGTCACCAAGCTCTTCTCTAGCATAATTTCGTTTTACATATCAAAATAAGCATACAAATACGATGCGAAAATATTATAAAATATCAGTCACCATTAATGTTGGAGATTATTTATTAATATGATAAATGTATTATAACTTTGAACATTAACTTTCCAGGCGCAACAGCAGCTGGAGCGCGAGGAAGCCGAGCGCAAGACTCGCGAGGAAGCGGAGCGGCTGACGAGGATCAAGGAGGAGGAGGAGCGGCGCCGCGCCGCCGACGAGGCGGAGAAGGTGAAGAAGGAGGAGGCGGAGCGCGAGGAGCGGGAGCGCCTCGCCAGGAAGCAGCGCGTCGAGGCGATCATGGCGAGGACGAGGCTGAAGAAGGTGGGTGCAATGGGACAGACTGTGCTCTGTAGCTTTAAAGAAACCTGATGGTGGTAGAACCCATTGTGGCTCGACTCGGAAACACCATCGCCACACTTATTTCTGCCTAATAGCAGCAGCGTTAAACGCTATTTTCTTCTGATTTGAGGGGTGTGGTAAGGGAAATATTCTTATACAAGGCATTCCAACTTAATCCTCAAGGGTAACAACGCATCTGTGGTTGACTTCAAGTAGAATTCTAATCTTATCTGGGGTGGATTACAAATGTCCATGAGTGGCAGTTTCCACTTACTATCAGGTGGACTACATGGTAGGTTGCTACTCCATCATATAAACAACATCTATGCGTATAAAAGAACTTGCTTGTTAAAAATATGTCTGGAATGAGTAGTAGTCTGTAATTAATAGTTTTCATTATAGAATAATACTATTAACGACGGTCTTAATCAACATAAATTTTAATTGACACGTTATTAATGTGCAATCAAAATTCAAATTAGGTGATGTGTTTTTAAAATCGACTAGGATTTTTACATTTATTTATGAAAGCAAAATTAAAAGTTAGTACGCTTGTCTCGTACAAGTTAGCAATTGACAAATTTCATACTTCAAAAAGCAACGATCTGGATACAAAACGCAATCTTTCAATTAAGGATAGGAATGCGTTTATATGTTGTTCGCCTGCCGACATAAAATTGCTTATGAATGTGTTAACAACACAAAAACATATATTTCCAGCAAGCAGAAGAAGACAAGAAGAAGCAAGAGAGCCAGCCCGCGGCCGCCGCGCCGCCCGCCCCCGCCCAGCCCGCCGCCGCGCCGCCCGCCCCCGCCGCGCCCGACAACGGGAACGGGAACGCGCTCAGCGGGGACCTGCTGCAGCTAGCCACTAGTCAGGTTAGTACTGTAGGGTAGTGAGAAGAAAAGAATTTTTTTTATTTAATAAAAACGGTGACATAATTGTATCAGAGCAAAAATTTAAGTCGCGACAGATATGAAACTGGGAATTCTTGGTTCAATCACCGGTGTGGTGTGGATCTATCTAGATTTTAAGAAAAAATATTAATTTAGTTAAAATTAGAAGTTTTTCATATCTTGTGTAAATTAATACAGACTGTTTTAGTAAGGTGTATGTCTAAAACTATATATATTTCCAACAGCCGGAAGAAACGAAAGCGGTAGAAGAAACGCCTGTCAAAACGAATACGGTCGAACCGAGCGCGGATTCGAACCCCACACCCAACAACGGTAACGTCACTGCCGACCTACTGGGACTGTCCGAGACAAATGATGTAAGTTCATGCAATGTTCATTCTATGCATAGTTATAATTTAGATTACATCATTTAGTATTTATGGATTTTATAATTTAAAATTGGTATGCCATAAACTATATATTATTGTATGTCATATTGCTTAGCGACATTAAATATAATTGAATTAAAGTTACAATTATCCAATCATTGTACTAGAATATTACTTCATCAACTCACACTGGATGAGCATAGATTAGCAAGCACTATGCTTCAGTATTTTACAACTTGGTATAAAACCAATTCCCAAATATGCTGAAGGGTAATGACGCTATCTTCTAAAGATAGTCTGATTCGTACCTTGTAGTTAACAAGCTAATATCTTACTCAAGACCTTATACCACCGTATTAATCTATTTCGAGTTAATGGTTCCTAATAAAGTCTTTAAAATCATATATTTCAGAGTGAGGACAAAACAGCCGAGCAGACGTCCACAGCGACGAAACAGAACGACAACGCCAACACGAACAACACACAACACCAGCAAATAATCGAGACCAACAACGGGAACCTGCATCCGCTGCCCGCGTCAAACGTTGGCCACATATCGGCCAACTTCATCCAAACGGAGCGAATGTCTTCCGAACACCAAACGAAAATGGCCGAGAAACTACTAGACGATGATTTTACAACGCACAACGGCCACGGTACATTGAACCATCCGCTCACGTTGCAGAATGCTATCTAATACCAACCGAGGTAAGGCACAATTTGATTGGTGACCTCTCGATACGTGCATATTGGCTCTGTGATTGGTCCGATGTAAGAATGGAAGTGAATGAGTTTGCACTGAAGCATGGAGATTGAGATGAGATTATATATTCATATAATCGCTGAATAATGGTTTTGTAGTGGAGCCTCTACTCTTAGGAGTATAATGGTGTACGGAACCTACAATTAAAGAGACTAGGCTCATAAAAACATAATGGTGTTGAGAGACTTGTATGTGCATAGAAATTCATAACTAATGCAATACTAAAATAATTGGATATGAATTCAATTGCTTTTTAGAAGTTAACGTTTTCATCGAATTATATCCAAATTTTGTTCAAAATAAAACTAAGAACAAATAAAAGTGTGAGATATGAATACGCCATTTTATGTAGCTGTATTTAAGTGAAGTAGTTTAAAGTAAAACGCACTTTATATTGTAGAAAAATGACACATAACTAGCTTCTGTCCGTTCCATCAAAGCAAAACAATTAATCGTACTTTTAAAGTCTTATGTAACTGGCTAAACTATTCTATGCAAATTATTTATTGTAGTGGTGGAAATTTGTAACTGATATATAAAAAAACATCATAGATTTAACCATTTCAAATCAATCGTACCCAACCAACTGACCATTTGAAAACGTTCATAATAACAGTTACAAATAGACAAAGTATTATATGTTTACAGTAATCTTTGCAATGCAGTAATCGTCGATACCTTTTCTGATAAAAAGTCGAAAATGTGGCTTCAAATTATGAAAAATATTGGTTGTGACATGAAGCTTGACAGCTGTGTTGGAAATTAACGGTATATTTTTCATGAGATATGCAAAAATAAGTCTATCATCGGAGTGTCGTAATGACTCTAAACCTATTTTGTCGTTGAATCCGTAGTAAAAACTGGCATTTACCCAATGTGGCTTTAATAATATTATTCTCATAACGTAGACTTACTTTTCGCTGGAACGGCCAATGCACATAATACCTAGTTTGTTTTTAAATGAGGTGCCTTCAATAGCAATTCTATTGATATATTTCACTGGTGCTAAGTGTGTAAGTTTTTTTAAAGTTATCTTGACGCTTTTCGATTTTGGATTTCGCCGTAGACTTCGATTAGGATATGCTGTATGAAATTTTGAAGTACATAGTAGGTGGAATTCGTTTCGTAATTAATTTGTGTGTATGTGTGACCTCGCCAATATGTATGCATTGAGAATGTGTTAAACTCGCGATATATGTTATTTTACATTACATAGTTTACAATTTAAAATCAAAACATGTTTTATGTATTTTCATATAAAAACTGACACTGTAGTATAACAATCGTTTGTGTAGACTAAATATAATACATATTTAGTTATCCTTTGTACTGTAAAATACATATAGAGAGAGTTGTGTTAATACAAGTATAGATCCACTTACATTTATAGACACTAAACGTGTCCAACACGTGGTACGGACACAAATTCAAAACACTTTGTTTTACTTCTAAAAGTATACAGAGTTTAGTTACAGGAGAGTGCACGTTTGTAATAACATATGGACGGAGTTTTTTTTATGTCGGTTAAAACATGCGTCTGGCATCTATGTGTCTGTAAATGTAAATGATGTTTAATGGTTATGTAATTAATTAATGCATTTATATCGCAAATCCACGGTTCTCTTTAAGATTGTAAGCGTTATCAAGCTTTTTTTGTTTCGCTAAACGTAAGCAAAAGTTAATATAACCGATTAACCGTCATTATCGCCGCTTAACGTTCCTCGTGTTACGAAAACCGAAAAAAAATATTTTCATACTGTTAAAAAATGTAATGATAATAATTATTATAACAATTTTCCTCGACTGTAGTAGTTAGCTGTACGAGAGAATATCATTGACGGGAACGAAAGAATTTTTAAAATAACATCATTAAATAATAATAATACATTGTTTTTTTTCTTTTGCTAAAATGTAATCGTACGTTTGTTGGTATCATTATTAGGTTGTGTATAGGAACACTGGTAATACAGTGTGTATTACAATAATTAATTTTGTGTAAATTATAAGTTTTATTTATTGTGATTTTTTTATTATTATAAAAAATGTAATAATAATAATGATGATAATTCGGCTGTAGAGCCACACGAAGTGTGTGGTGTGATAGGAAAATAAATTACTTGATGTGACGTTACTGATCCTATAGTAAATTGATGGGTTAAATATATTGAAATGACGGTATACGACACACGTAATGTGTGTTTGCTAAAGAATTGTTCAAAGCATTACGATCTCGCTTCAAAGAATTCGCATTTGCGTCGAGTTGGATTATCTCTTGGTTTAATAAGCTCACAATTTTTATCTAAAACGTGTCGACTTTGAGCAATAAATTTATGTAGCTTAAGACATTTGTTTTTCTTTTTAACTCCGATCTTTTTTATAAATAATGTATTGTTATGTGTACCTAATAAAGTGAGTCTTTAGGTACTCATGAATTACTAATGAATGTACTAATGATATTAAAATATAAAATATGAGAAGTTTTTCAATGTGTCTCTAAATGTCAAGCCACCTAACTCTATAACTTAGCGTGTCGGAAAAAGTAAAACTTATTTGATAAAAAATAAAAATTGTTTTTCAAACAACATTTTGAATGTATTCTTGGTCAAAGCGATGAGCGACGCGTTTTAGAAACTTAATGGATGAGAACTTTCTTTAATATGACAAAGTCTGGTATAGTTTCAGTTATAATAATTAAAATTAAACTCATTGGTAAAATATTGACAAGAAAATATACAAATTTTATATTCTTAATTATCTACTTCATAAAATTTGGTATATTGTTGGATGTTTGTAATAAAAATGATGCTTTTATTATAACAATTATGTTATATTTCGTAAATTGATGTTTTGCATTTCACATTTTTTATATTCATAACTTATGACATGTTAATGTAAGGATTAACATACTACTTGAATTATTAAATTATGTATATCTTATCGATAAAAAACAATATTGTTGAAACTAATAAATTAATGAAAATATAAGTAGATGGTGTTATAATTAAAAAAAACTGATATTCTTCGACATCTGCATCGTATTGTAAATATATGCAACATCTCATTGTAGGAAACTTCAATCAATATAATAAAAACAATTTAATTTCATTATAATTTACTTACTAATTTATATTTTTTAATTCAACTTCTAGCATTGAAGGAGTTTTTAATCACCGGATATGACAACACTGCATATATTAAACTGCGTTTATAAGGAAAGCAGTTTCAAGAACTGTCGTGTGATAAACAATAATTGTATATGAAGATACAAGAAAATGTTAATTATAATATTATTTTCTAGAGCCTAGACACATTTAATAGTATTGGCAAGTCTGAATCATGATTAATTTCATACAAGTGCTGTAATATATATAGTAACTACACCTATGATTGAACCAAAAATTTCGGAATTTGCAAAGAAATCTGCTTCCCTTATAAATGCACCTAAGGAATGTCAAATAAGTATTGGGTCATTTCATTTTGTAGAAAGTGGGGATAAAAGTAACAAATTTTAAACGTGAACGAACACTCATGACTTCACATGCAAAATATATATATATATATAATAAATGACTACAATGAATGGCCCAAAACCTTACCTAATTGCGAGTAAATGTGAACAGTACAGGTATTATACTTATCTAGATTTCCTGTGGCGGAGAAACGATACGCAAAAAAACCGTGCATATACACCAATATGACATCTGTGTTCGTGAAATTTAAACGGGCACAAATGCTTAACAAAAGCGATATCGATTAATATTAGTCCCCATTTTTGTAACGTTTTCTCTTGTTAATTAATTTATATATGTATAATATCTGTATAAACAGCTATAATTTAAACAAAATACAATATTATTAAATAATAAGTTATTTAAACGACATGCATAAACAATTTTTGTATAATAAGTAGTTAGCGTTTATATAATGTAATAATCTGTATCTGTTACACCTTTTTTCGATTTAATGTTGCCTCCTTGTAATTTCTTCGCGGTTTTTTTTAGATTGGTATTACTTGTGATTCCAATTTCTGGCTTTTGAATCTAATGTTTATCAAAATTGCTATATCAAAACATAGTCCTCATTGCTTACGGAATTAAGTATACATTGGTACATACAATTTTGATAGATGTTATAATTCTTGTTTATTAATACAATTTTTCATTGATTAAGTAGTTATGATAACAAATTACTATTAATAATAAACACTGGGAACGTTTTCTTCCCCGAAGTTGTATATTCCGTATTATTTTATCTTTAAGGTTTTTTTTCAACGAAAGTTTTATAAATATGGTCGCAGAAGAAATGATATGCTTATTCTGTGTTGTTTTGTATTAATTTTAATTTTGATGTATTTTTGACGGTCACATACATTTTTCTTAAATTTTTGATCATTAAATAGAGGAAATAGTGCTTTGATTTTAAAAGTATTATGATTTCGTGAAAATTTTTACTTTTTTCTGCGGCTGTGTTTGTTTTACATTGTATCAGTAGGTACTGTTAATCTATTATTTCCGTATTTTATAAATATTACAACCATTTTTTTAACAAAAATTGATGGCCAAAGTGTATCAAAGGCCACAAATATTTCTGACTTATAGCAGGAGTGTATACTGGCCTGAAATATAGGCCGTCGTTAACATGAGGCATTCCAACTTAGTTCTCAGAGGTAGCAATGTATATTGTTCAACTTCAGGTGGGACACTTGTTCTGTGTAGTCACTTAACATCAAGTGGACTACATGCATGTCCGTTTGCTACTTCTAAAAAATTGACACTTTCTTTTAGAATATATAGAATTGTCATGGAATGGACTGGAATCAAAGTCGGAGTTTATGTATGTTTTGATGATGCTAAGAACGTAACGAAGTCTTCTTTATTGAATGCAATAAAATTCGTAATTTCCCTATTTAATTATAAACATGTTCCTAAAGCAGATTAGCGCATAAAAGTATATTCTGCCAAACGAATATATAATTTTTATCATAATTTAGTTCAAAATTGCAATTTGAAGTCATGAATTTTTGACCATTTGTTTACCCAATTTAGGTGAAATTTGTTTTAAAATTGTTAGAGCTGGTAACATAGAATAATGCGTCTCGGTCTATAATTACATAATAATTACTTTACTTTATTTTTGTGGGGAATAGGAAATATAATATGAACATACATATATAACTAACGATAAAACGTAGGCTGAAGAATGCACAAGGTTTTTTAGGTATTTTATTGTACATAGCCTCAAATGATAGCTTTAGCCTGTACACGAGTTTGATAAATTCATATGGCTGCGTTCGCTGTCGCCGGCTACACTGCCTGTATAATTATGAACTGCAGGCTTAGATATGCTAATTGGGAAAAACGCGACATGAAGATTTAGTATAATAGTAGTTACAGTTTTGAAGCGATATACCATGTTATTAAACATCAAGCGCTGTTGGTCTGTAGGTAGTTACTAGGTACTTGTTAAGTGTGGAAATACTATCGTAATAACATTGCATGAATATTTCCTTTCTTCAGAGCGCACATTAACGAGTTGTTCCATATTATGATATATGATTGTTCAAGGAAGACTAGGATTCTATGATGTTTTTTAAATTGGAATAATTATAAAATGTCCAAATTAACATTTGCAATTATGCAGTTAAATATTCTTTGACTTAACAACCAAGTTCTTGTTGCTTCTTGTCACATTAGCATACTTGAGTCTGTTTGATGTCTCAAAATATATAGATTATTTTCTGTCGGCGACAGAAATAAATGAGATGTTTGCTAGAAAATTATATTATTGAGATTCAGTCCATTCTATGTTTTAATACTTTTACGTGTGTTTAGTGCGCTTGAGTGTAATATATCAAATATATGTTGTAAATTGATACAAATCAATTTTGTGTAAACTAATTAATAACTTTTGTGCACTTTACTTCCAAGTATAATTTGTTATATTCGTCTATAATGTGGATGAAGGTATGCCTCAATCTAAAATAGATTTATTACTTTCTGTCAATACAATTCCCATTCTTGTAGATGATATTTACAATATTTGCTAATCGTCCATTTTTGAATGTTTTCTTCAAAAATCATGCATTCGTATACTGCAACGGCCTTATAATAAAATAATTTTAATAGCTATTTTTTTCTTATTGTTTTGTATGAATGGTGCTTTGTTATGCCTCATGCATTACAAAAATAATGTGATTGACCGCTATTTTGGAATTAAATAGTACAAATATAATTTTTCAAAGTTGTTTAGATTTTCAAGTCAAGGTATAAATAATTCAAAGTTAGATGAGTACAAAAATAATTGTCACGATGTTACAAAACGGAGCGAAATATTAACTAATTATGCTGATGTGGTAGCCATTTTGAAAATCATTTTGGACGAAATGGCGGTCTGTCACGGTGTATGGGTTCGCGTGATCGTGTGTGTGCGTACCCCTGTACGATTGTAGCTGTCATTACGATTAACATTGTATGTATTTATGTATATCACACATTGAAACATGGCTTCTATGTACGTTCTATTCTATATTATGTTAGCAATCGATGGATTTATAAGAAGAAAGTTTTAATAAAAAATATTATGAAATTTAATATGTGTTTGATTTTACAACAGCCTTGTCTCATATTCAACCAATTTTTGTTGCACTGCCGAAGTTGGTTTTTGTACCAGAACAAGATCAATATAAACCGTAGACTAGATCCCAGCTAAGTGCCAATTGGTAGTTTTCATCCATCTTTAGAGTACTTTATAAGAAACCGACTTGTAATGTATTCATTCACTGAAGATGCATATAAATGATTTCGTTCAATGCCACAAGCATTATTATTATATTTATTAATTTCTAATGAGAATTATTAAAAATTACTGGTGTCAAATAAGTTTTGCAGACATAAAAATAACGAGGACATTTTTGTTGATATTAGTAATATAATTATAATACAGTCGAGCCTGTGTGAGCGTTTACTTTACGCTAAAGTTACTTTTATTTTCATTCTCTTTTACTTGTAAACTCCCTTAAAACATTATGGTTTTTATACATAACTAATTTTGAATGAACAAACTTCGCATTTTCCGTAGTACTGTAACCACCAACAACGTTAATGTGTAATTAACTTTTTAATTTTGGGATCTCGAGATAAAATAAATTATACCTATATTACTTTATTGTTCTTTTTAATCGCGGTTAAAGTCAAGGCGCGAGGTTAGTGTTTCATGTTTTTTACAGATAAAAGGTTACGCCGCAGGCCGGCTGTGCCCAATGACGCGATGTAAGCCATTAATAGGCAATCTAACTTTAAACATAACTTTCGTTTCGCCTGTATTGTTGATTTTGCACTCAAAACGTTTCTAAGGTAAGAATGATAGGTACGAACTTTGATCTTTTGTTTTTTACCTACCTTTAGTACCTACCTACTTTCAAGTCATGCTAGCATGAAAATGTTTCAAATTAGAAAAAAGACTTGCTCATAAAATTAACGAAACCCTTTATGTTACGTTTCTATTATCTACCAAAAATTAACGTTAGATAGGTACCCACTCTTCTGACTTAATAAGATTTATGGGGTGCCAATTTCCATCGATATAGATTCTAGCTAGACTATAGATAAATATGGGTTCCTATCGTATTTATGTCGATACCATTTTAGTACGAATCATATGAGTATGTCATTGGTCGCAGTATTGCTATATAAAATAATAAATCTCAAAAAATCTGTACTTACTAATAGGCATTGTGTCTCTCAGAATTAATACAATATCAATTATTTTTTGTGCAACCTGTACCTTGTTACTGTAAGTTTAGGTAGTTATTCGGGGTTACCAATGTCCACACCATCCGTGTTGGTCTGTAGATGATGAGATGTGACGTCATAATTCAAACCGCCAATAGTGCGGACTGATTTATTTCCAGTATACAGAGAGGTGGCGAGCGACTGAATGACTAATTATTATGAGGTATGAACGTACAGTATATTAATTTTGCACGGTACGTTAATACATTCGTTAGTTAATATAGGCATAGGTAGAAAGTATTTATATATATATCTAACGACGGTATGTGTGGTCACATACTGTCGTAAACACTAGACGGTATGGTGCGTGTGTCACCTGGGTGAGGCCCGACGGGGCAATTCGCTCGGAGGACTCCGGTTGTTCCGGTTCGGACGCTGAGGACGGCCACCATTTAGAGGGTAAAAATCCCACATAACCCTGTGTTGCTCCCACGGCACCGGGCACCTTTTGAAGGTTTCCCTCCAAAAAAAATAGGTAGAAAGTGTCTACGTAAATTCAGGCACCCACCTAGTATCAACAACAATCTATGTAATGTTTTGCCTAACACAAATCGACATATGACAATTTATGCAGAGGTACTAAAAATTGTCAAATTTTCGTGTTTGGTAGACAACTTGGATAAGTTGATATTAATAATGGAAGTTAATTGCTACACGGGAGATTGTAATAAAAAGAAATATAAAATCGACAACTGCATTTAATAATTCTTTAGTATTTATAATACTTATATCTGTTACATTTTGCCAGCCTCACAAAATGCATTTAAACAGGTTTATTTAACATCGAGATAGGTTCTTAGACAATAGTTAGATATGAATATTCTTATATACGTCTACCTAAAGTGAATTTGAAAAATACTTGTTATTATCATTATAACAATTCTTTAAACAATTTTAAGTTAAAACAGTAGGTACTATAAGTAGTTATAATGTTCAACATTACTAAATAGTTACTTTGACACATCTAGAATATTATAATAGATATATATATTTTTTTGTTTTGTAGAATTGTATTTACTATTTTTGAATAGTTTTTAACGAATTGTATCAGTAAATCCATGGCAGAAAGTTCGTTGCGACACGAAAATAATATAATGAGAGTTGGTACAAAATATGACTAAAATATCAGCATGTTTACTCTCAGCACAAAGTTCTTTTTGTAATATGTTTAACTATTTGTAAAATTTGTTTCAATAAAGATTGCTATCTGAAGCGCCAGCTTTGACAAGTTTCTAGGTCACTTAACGTAGAGCAGTAGCTAGAGGTAGAGTAGCTAATGCCGCAATTTAAATTTACAACCTTTATTGAAACAAGGCATATATTATTGCTTTTTTATTCTGAGGATGGTGACATTATACAGCCGAAAAGCATTTAACAGGATTTATAAATAATAGTTTTATTTTTTATAATTATTGAATCTATTAATAGTACACTAGGTAAATAATTAGGCATAATTATTAAATGAACGCGATAAGATATTTCATATCTTGTGTGATATAACTTAATAGACAATATTGTTACAAGATTTATATTACTACAAAAACAAAATATTATACTTGCTATGGGAAATTTGTACCCAGTACCTACATATTTTATTAGGTCAGTAGCAATTATTTTTTCTTATAATAAAAATATATTGATTAATGAAATAGGCGTAATAAAATATACTTAAATAATCGTAACTACAACAAATTATAAATAGGTACATTTCTATAGACATCTTCGAACAATAATAGTTATAGTCTTGCTGTCTTCTAAATTGTAACTAGTTACATCAGAGCTATGTCCAGGTACAATACATAAGAAAATACATTTCAGAAAATACAGAAAATATTTTTAAATATGACTAGAAAGTTAACTAACGCTAGAATAAGCCTCTTCCTATGTAGGTAAGTTGGCAAGGGAGCTTCTTAAGTAGGATATGTTTGTAGTGTTATACAGAACTAAGTAACGTTATGATGGTGTCTCTGATGGTGACGGGGCCTTAGTTAGGCACGTCCGCTTCATTGCTGAGATCTGTGGACATATAATAATTTGTATTGAGATGCCTAACAAAAATACAAATAACAAACTTATTTATAAATGCCTAATAAAAATATTTACATTTTTATTAGGCATCTAGAAATAATTAAGTTTGTGGTAAGGGAGATAAACTTAACGAGTAATTCCAACAGTCTTTAGGGGTAGCAACGCATCTATGGTCGACTTCAATTGGGATTCTGGTCTAATCTGGGGTGGATCACAAATGTCCATGGGCGGCAGTTGCCACTTACCATCAGGTGGACTGC
>DWRA01000367.1:0-26349 GCA_018250295.1 Spathilepia clonius | reverse complement strand
TATCTGGGGTGGATCACAAATGTCCATGGGCGGCAGTTGCCACTTACCATCAAGTAGACTGCATGCTCGTTTGCTACTCAATCGTATAAAAAAAAATCTTTGAGATTTTTTCTTCTCATGTGCAGCAATGCATCTGTAGCGGATCTCAAGTAAAACTAATCTTATCTGAGGTTGGTTAAAATCCAATGTAATAGCCTCTTACCATATGGACTGCATGCTCGTTTGCAACTTCTATAAAAATGCTAAAATGGTCTAATGTTGTACTTAAGTATTATGTAGATTCTATCCAGTTTCAGTATAACTATTAATAATTGTAGACGGCAATGGCCACTGAAGCACGGCAGTCGATTTAATATAACACCTTCAACTGAACTTTGGAAAAATATTCGTACATTTTGTTCAAACTTAAAAAACGCTGTAGTTATTTAACTAAAAACAATTTGAAATATAAATATCTTACCTTGATATCTACAAAGTTCTTTATTTAACCTTTGCCCGAAGTATTTAACTAACTGCGGCGAGGTGGAACTTCAAGTTATTGTTTTGTTTCAACAAAAGCAACTCGGCAGGAAGACTGATGAAATTTATGAGGTTGTAAAAAGAAGTTTTCTGAAGTTGAAAAAGATGAAGTTTTTTATAAACAGGAAGTGTACGAACCACTTTTGAATTTTACGAACGAACATTTTTATCTTGTCTAAAACACAAATAATATGGTTTTAAGTTTAAAGATTTTTTTATGTGTACATGTTTTTTTTACTTCCAAGTATATGTATGTATGTATTATGTATGTATGTGTGTGTATGTATTTGGATGGAAATTTGCAACTAAATTTTAAACAAGGTGACTCCAACCGATTGATCTGGAATTTTGTATTTACGTTTGGTTTGTATGACGATATAGTGACGTCATTGTAAATCCAATATGGCGGACCCCCAAGACGATTAACAAATTATTTTTTATGCAAGCTCATTATATAGACATCAAATCAAATGGATGTTTCAGAAAAAGAAAAATACCTTACTACATAAAAACGTGTTTTTATATGATGGAGTAGCAAACGAGCATGCAGTCCACCTCTTAGTAAGTCGCAACTGCCGCCCGTGGACACCTGTGATCCACCCCAGATAAGACTAGAATCCCAACTAAATTCGACCACAGATGCGTTGCTACCCATGAGGACTAAATTGGAATGCCTCGTTAAGTTTATCTCCCTTACCACACAAGACATTTAACTTATGGAAATTGTAATACCCAGATATTACAATTTCCATAAGTTAGAGTACCTACTAATTTTGTGTTAAAATAAACAAGAACCCGCACCTTCCAACCAGATGACACACACGTGCCTATCTTCCGCCTAATGTCATTAATAACATGTTACTTTAGTGGAGGTCTCTGTCACTCATAAGTTTTAAATTATTCTAATCTCATTTGGAAGTGCATGGTTATTTATAGAGACGGATTCTAATAGGATTCCGAATCACGAATAGTTTATTACGTCATAAAAATAAAAATTGATATAGTATTTAAAGTTAATAGCGCTCTTCGTAATTTGAGTACGACAGTATCACTGCAACCTATATCTTGCTTATAGAAAAATTGCTTGTCTTTTTTATGTATGCAATAAAGCAGACAAGTTTAGAATCATTAAAATGAAATATTACAATTTTGTAAACAGGACCAAGTTGTATTAAGAGCAAAAGCAAGATCAAACTACCAATGAGGTTTTACCGCATTTTTGACTGCCTTCAAATAAGACTTGCATGTGGATAAGTTAGAATCACTAAACTTTTGGTGGAGTTCATGTCCATATGCTGTTTCTCATACTACAAAAATAACAGTAGCAAAAAATACGAACGAAAAAGACGAATACGAGATATTTTCGGTTAGTAGCGGAATGCGACAAAAGCGTAGTCGTTATCAAATAAAGAACAAATTATTTATCAAGACTATACTGGAATAGACCAGTAGGTAACCTAAATTCCCCGAATGAGATAGATTTAGTTATGAGACTATTATAGTGGCTTATTAGTTCACGGTAAATAAGTCGGAACATTTAGTCCATTTTGCAGACAGAAGAGGTGCATACTAAAAAAAGAGTGAGAAGTACAGAGAGAGAAAGAATATCAAATTTTAGAATACTATAACATATAAAGTGGTCTGTGTTAACCCCCAGAGGTCGACGACAACCTGCGGGTTTGTGTTCGAAAAAACAATTAGGAGAAAACAAAAAAGTGGGGACCTCTGTCGTGATATAAAAGCCAAGCGTATACTCTTGATCCTTTAAAAATGAGATAGTAGTAACTTGTTTCGAAAATAATATTCCAAGAGTCAAAAAATTAAAACGAGTTGTTTTCATGCTAGTAATAGTTGCTGCTTGTTTGTGCAATTTAACATAAAATTCCTACTTTCTATTAATGTCGGTCAAATCCTATTTGAACAATCAAATAATTTTTTGTATCTCTCTGTATAAGGTATAGGCTAATGTTTTAATCTAGTAAGCTGATGTTTAGGAGGCTTTCACGCAAAATAGAAGACTTTATAATGGCTGAAATACTTCATTTCCCAAGAACATTTAGAACTCTAAGGTAAAAAATCAAAAAGCCCTAAATACTATTGATAACTTCTATATGCTGATGATATATACATCATTAGACACCCATACAATGTAATTTAAAATATAGTTGAAAGATTTTTAACATTTTTGAAATATGCTTTTCATAGTGTATATGAAATACTTATTTTAAAATCAATACAAGTCCACAAACACAATAGGAATATCAAAAACGATATTTATAAGAGCATACTAGGTATAAAAAAGATATTCGTTATTTGTAATTATTAATAATTATACTTTTGCATTAGAAACTTTTGTATAAATTTATATTTTTAATAAGTTGTATATATCATAACATTTTGCTTTGTTTCCCTGACTCCTTTTGTGCAAAATTATAATATTTATTATAATCAACAATAAATATATAACTATGTATTTTAATGGTTAGATTATGAAAAATTATATTTTTAGGAAATTTATTTTGCATACAATGAACACAAACATTGATATAATAAAAAAAGCATTTCAATGGAAGAGGATTAAAACAAACACCCATAAAATTAAACATATCCATCAATATTTTCCATTCCTTTCCGTTATGTTTTATAGTTGCCCTAAATATCTACCAGAGAATTGAGATAACCCAGCCTCATCAATGAACAAGACGAGGTCAGTATCTAAAAGTGTTCTGAGATATACATCTACTGTAACAAACACTAACCTTATACATATTTAAGTTGCTTGCAATGATGTATGCTTAGAATATTATGAATACTTTGCCTTAACACCTCGAGTACAAATTAGTATTTATCTTTGGTTTAAGTTGAAATAGTCACCTTGAGAAATGTATATAGATAATAATATAAAAGATGTGTGTTATGGAGTTTCTTTCGCCACTTATTCTCCATAACAAAACACCTTGTGAAATGGTGGTAAAAATCTTGACGTTCAAAAAGAATTCTGTAAGATCTACTTTGAATAAAATATTTTGATTTTGATGATTTTGATTTATACAGAATTATAGTTTAGGTAACTAAATTCTCCAGTTATAATTTTAGAATCTGATTACTTTTAGAATTGAATTTTCAATTTTAGAATAGACCTAGATGCCACACTAAATAGCTTATGTCATTTCGGGACAATTTATTTAATTGAACAAAATGATAAAGGAAACAAAGGAAAATTGATTAATTAGTACCCACTAAATAAAACAAAATTACACTACATATCATTTCACAATTATTCAAATGAATGAATATCCTATCCCTTTATTGTTTTATAATTGCTTTGCCTCCGCCAACCATTACTGTTGCATTACTTGGTAATGGGTTTAATAATTATGCAATTATGGCTTCAAACAAAATTAAGTAAATCCTTTGTATTTATATCTTATAGGTAGAGTTTTCAGAAGGCATAAAAAAAAAAATGCAATAATCTAATGTCAAACAAAAAAATTTGAAAATGTTGTAAGAAATCACTTAGACCCTTTTTTCTTTACGATAGTGAAAAAGACCATTTTCTAATATAAACCTATCATTTTTATAGTTGTATAACAAATGAGTAAGAAACAGAACTGTTTTAATCACATCCTGTACATGTGTTCATCAGTCAGTTCATTAATATATATGGTGCAACCCTTTTACATACTCTCTTGGCCATATATAGACAAAAAATGTCAGGTATTTATGTTTCATATATAATTCACTATGAAGCAGTGTAGTAAATTTGTGAAATAAAATATCATATAAAGAGGTGCTCATGGGTATAACATTACCAATATTTTTAAAAGTAATAGAACCCTCTGATCAAACTCCAGAAGCACATAAAGTGTAGCATGGCTGTGTTGGGGTATGAAGGAAGTAGTGAGAGAGACATACCTATATGAGGTATTTCAAGATAATCCAGGAACACATCTATCACTGATCTCAGGTACCACTAATACCTTGTGAGTGTCTATCCAGCAGCAGTGGTCATTTACTGACAGATGGACTGCAAGCTTGTTTGCTTTTTATATACCTAGATATTTTGTTTCTTAGATAATAGAATTAATATTTAATATACTGTAGAACGCTTCATTGGGCAAGATCAGACACACTTGGCCTTGGATGAAATGGTCTTGATTAAAATGTGGAATTAGATAAAATTATTTATAGACTACAATATAAAAAATAAAGCTATTTCACTAAAGTAAGACTAATAAACAATAAGCAAGTGATTCTTATAAGGACCTTGATGATTTAATGTTTAATAACAGAAACTAAGACTTTGATTACATATAATCAATAGTTAGGCCTTCTGATGCTAAGCATTTTAATTAAAATATCCCAACCTGATTTCCCTTGCATTTCAATTATCATTTTATAAATATCATCATTATGATAAATATTCAAATAAATAGAATATGTATGGGATATACCCATGTATATTTATTTGTTGTTCAGCCTACTTGCAATATTGTTAATACATTTTCATACATACATTTTATTACATGCAAGTATATAAAGTATATCTATTAAAAACAAATAATATTACAAATGGACCCATAAATTTTTCAGTAACATATATTTTCCTGAAATTCCTGACAGGTACAAATTTCAACTGATTGCAGCACACTTCTATAATTAAAAGAACAATAATGCAACAATAGAAAATAAAAAGTGTGTGAACAAATTAATTTTGTTCAAAAGGTAATAAGAGGTCATTATAGGTCATCAGACTACTACACTACCTACTTAACACATGCAACTTAGCCTACATCTACAAACAATAGCTATATACTAATTAATTTAGCAGTTAATGTTATCAAATTAATTATTCTTAGTCCAGTAATCTACAAAACTTAAAAGAATACTGCATTGAGATCACTTGTAACACTTAACACAATTGTGTAATGCCAATAAAACTATATGTGAAAGATAAGTAAGAAAGTAAGATCTTCGAGTTATTAGGTACGTATTTAAATTATTTCATTACAAAAACCTTTACTTATTCACTAAATAGTTATTTTAGAGCGAGTTTATAGTCAAAAATACTTCTCACGTCAAAATAAAATTTAACTTGATCACATGTTTTAACGGGTCACATGACTTCAGTGCAGTTTGCGCACTTAAAATATTTAATAAAAACAATTTTTCAGAGTTAGCTAGATCTATTACATACTGAATGTTACATAACTGAGGGCATGACCATTCTAAACCTTACCTTTGTTAACATTATCGCTGCCACCTTTGTCGTTCACATTACTGCTGGCTGGGCATTTTTTCACTTTTTGAGAAGCATGTTTCGTAGCATTATCATCATTCACTTCACTACCGAGAGCCATAACAACACGAGGAATTAATCCGGCACGAACTGACCGCGACGAGCACGATCCGACACTCAGCTGAAAGAGCACATGCGGTACACGTAGAGTTCAATTTCGTATAACAAAAGTCAAAGTGAACATATAATGCGACGAAAATTAAAAACGACAAAACGCCTATTGCATTTTACTTAAAACGCTCCAATAAAAATTTGTTGGATAGCAGAACCCTACTATAATAATTTATTCTAATAAGATAACTTCGTTCAAATGCAATAGGATTATTACATTGCTTGTTTTGTACTTAACACTACGATCCATAGTAATTTAAAAATTACAATGTATACTTTTTTTTCAAAAAATCTTTTTATATAGACAACATTGCCATCTATCGGTAAATGTCAGTAAAAATTTAATCAATGACACTGTGCTGAAAATTCGTTCAAAAATGATTATAACATAGAATCATGTTACGTGATTTATTAAACATGTAATACAATTATTAAATGCTACTTGTACAATATTTAAAAACATTATCAATATACTTATTTTAATAAAAATGTTTGATGAATGTCGCCTGCCTAACACGGTTCCTTATTTATTATCTTTGATTGGTTTGGTCTGGTTTGGTTTCATATCCAAAATATGAGTATACTTCAGAGTAATTATTTACCCTCATAAGTAATTTCTCTTTATTCCAGTGAATAAAAAAATAAAAAAATTGTAAGTTGCTATTTTATTTAAAAAAAAATGTAGTGCCGACGTCACTTGTATTTGTTTGAATATATTTGAGCTTATCTTTAAAAGTTACCTTCACTTTGATTTGCGTTGATTAAAAAAGAAAATGCAACCGGGATTTTTGAGTTATTGACAGTGACACTGGCATTTCATTTGTGTTCTATGATGGTTTATTTTACAAAGTAATTCGTCGTTTTTATTATCATAAATACATATTTTTCTGTTCACAGGGCTCGATAAACTGCAATACTGGCGTCCGAAAATTATACTAAGGTTTCTTTGTTATGTTCGCAACTTTTTAACTATTTTTGTTATGTTGATGAGAATAGTTGTTCTAATACTAAAATGGTACATTTTGGGTAACAGAAGATGCTAGATGGGTGGTACTGTCGCTCGATAGCGAATATGCAAGCTAACGAAGCGGCTAGCGTCAGCAACAATTCCAGTGGCGAGCATTCGCGAAGCCGCGACCAGAGGAAGGACTACTCCAGTGACAGCAGTAGCAGCGAAACAGAACCTGATCCGAATTACAAGCTTCAGTATCTCGCATTAAAAAAGAAACTAAAGTTCCTTATATATGTAAGTCATACTGGGACCTATGGGTGTATACCTCGCGTCAGGAGCTACATAGGCTATATCTATTGCTTGTAACATTTAAACTAATATAGGCCAACAAATTTTTAAATATAAAAGTATTTTCTTACAACATTAGAATAGCAAAGAGTTTGCAGTCCATCTGCTGGTAAGTGGTAATTACATCCCATGTACATATGTGACCAACTCCACCTGGAACAGGTTATACCTGAAGCCTATAACAATTGCATTAAGGACTAAAATATATTTGCGTCATATGTAAGCCACCTGGTATCCACACCCTTCCACTTAAACAGAACTCTTTTACATTAGAAATAGAAACTCCATTGTGACCTCTATGCCTGTTATTATTAATCAACCTCTCAATCAATCATCTAATGTTTTGCTTACTAAAGATTGACATTGGACAATTCCTGCCTACTAGGAATTGTCAAATTTCGAATTTAGGTATCCAAAAGAAAAATATATGATTAGTAACCGACATAATAATAATAGCTCTTTATAGAACTCTTTTGTTTAAAAAAGGGGCTCTTATTAAGTTGTTTCAGTTTTATGAAGTTCCACTCTATCATCAACTGTGTATCTTGCTTTGCAGGGCACAGCACGACAGAGTTCAATGGTAGATTTTTTCTTTAGTCCTATTTAGGTATGTTTGTCAGGGGGCTACTCAACTTGCGGGGCTAGATGCACTGTGTGGGGCAGCCCTTGAATAACTACGCCACAGACCCCTTCCATTGACTATAACATAAGTTTAATGTTTATCACTTATTCTGTTTGTATAAATGTTAAAAACCATTATTTCAGGAAAATGAATGTTTTCAAGATGCTTTACGATGTAGTCAGAAGAGGTTGCTGAAAGTGTCCCGAGACCGGACTTTCCTGCTAGACAGACTACTGCAGTATGAGAAACCTGAAAGCACTACATCAGAGAGCGAAGACACAGAGTCATCAGACGATGCCAGCTATAACAACTCAGATAACACGAAAAGGTAACTGGGGACAGAAATATATTGTTTGCTTTCTATAAGTTTTCTATTTAATTGAGCTTTTTTCACATTCAATGCTTATGCTTGTTGCCTTCATTCATTAGCCTTTTACATTAACTGATCACTGAAACTTATCCAAATATTCACTATTTTTGTAACACTTAACTTATTTAGTCACATCTAATATTTTTAAACTTGTTATGTATGAAACCTGAGTACTATGCCTAAAGTGGTTTGTTTATGCGTACTAATATGTCTCTATGTCTTCATTTTCAAGAGGTGTACGTAATTTTGAATTTTTATATGGTATATTGTAGCTATTGTATAATACTAGCTGAGACCTGTGCATTCATCTGCGTTTAAAAATTGTTACATGACATAAATATAATCTAAATTTGATGCCATCGACTGTTTTAATTAAGTGAAATGCGAGGTAGATTTAATTGGTTGTAATTTTTTATGTGGAACCCTAAAATAAACAGACAAAATCTTAACTGTATTTTTGTTATAAGTATTTGGAAAATGGAGTTGTTTTGATATTATAAAGAGTCACTTCAATCTCATTTATTTGTATAGATATTGTAACTTATAATTCAACAAATTATAAAAGTAAATCATTAAGGATCCATAATGTCCAAAGGTACCTTAACATAGATAAGAAATATATGAAGCATGATTTTTCAAGGTTCTTTGTTTATGTTCTACCATAATATCAGTAATGATTATGTACAAGTTTAGGGCTCAACTCACGCGTGGGTTAAGTAGGAAGTTATTTTATATTTAACAACTGCTTGTTCTATAGACTATTATACTAAATAATGTTTTGTCATATTACTATGTTTTCCAATAAGGGAAGCACTGTAGTTAGAGATAAAGCTGTAACCTTTTAACAGAGGCTTGCTAGTTATAAAGAGAAATATATTTAATTAAAAATGAACGCTTTATTAAGTACTGATAGCTCAGTAGTCCAATTTTGGCCTCTCAATCGGGGGTCCAAGCCTAGATACGTACGCCTGATATTTCTAAATTACGCGCGTTTGAAAATTATTGGGGAAAAAAATAAAATCTATGGAAACCTACACGCTTGAGAGTTAAAAACAAGTTCTGAAAGTTTTTTGAAGTCTACCAACTCGCACTTGGCCGGCGTAGTGTGAAGTATAACCCTCACGTCCTGAAATGAGGCTCCTACCCAGCATTGGAACAGTAACGGGCTGTCGATGAATGGGTTATGTTATCAGCCAACTGTGCATCTTTGTCATTTCCTCTACAAAATTGATGCGGTACTGAAGATTGGATATTTAATTTTTTCAGGAAAAAGAACGACACCGCTGCGGGGCATCAAGCCATGTCTAATCCAGGTTCAGTCAATAAAAATGTTAATAATGCTATAAAAAGGAAAAGGGCTGTTGTTCCTAAGAAAACATCAAACGCCAACCATCCTGTAAGAGACTGTTTTATTTTTTCAACTAACTCTGTAAGGTAACAGAATCATATTTCTGCAGTCTTTCTATAATTCATGTTCTAGTATTTTACTCGCTTACTGTATGGCACAAAGTTGTAGCTCCCACATCTATATTTATTTTATACTTTTTTATGTCACAAGCTAATACCATACTATGTTTTCCACAGTTAATTTAGTCTTTGATTTTACTTGAAATATGTTTTATCCATTAGCTTATTGAATAAATTTATAATGTACCCTTCAGCTTAATTTTTCTTATACGCGACAATTCCACCCGCTGACTTATAGCTATTACGTAAAATAATAATAAATAACAATTAATTACATAATTATATATATAGGAATATTGAATACGTAGATGAATAAAATCGATGATAAATGACCGCCAACTCGCTTAGTTAAATAGAGAACGTGTTTTAGCTCCAAGGAACAGCAGCAATGCTCGCAAAGGCTTCCCCAGGGCTCGGGTTCGGAGTGTCGGCCAGCGACGGACACATGACGCCCGAGGAGGTGGAGCGCCACTTGCAGTCGCGCCAGTCGTACTTGGAACTGTTACCTGAACGCGCCCCGCCCACCGTCCCCACGGAAATGTTCAGTAACGATCCCTCGCTTGATAGGTATGAAAATGTAAATTTCTTTGTAAGTATATTTGCGTTTATATTATGATCCATTTTAAAGCAGCCTTAAGTTGTGTTTCCAATTGACATCTATCTACACCAAATAGTATTTAAAAATGACAATAATGTGTGGAAGAGTAGTACAGCACATGTCTTTTTAAAAATACTTACATTTTTATAAATAAAACTCATTAGAGTTAGGAGACAGGTTTAATAATGTCGTAAAATTCGCCCAATCGCATATAGCTAGTGTAACAACTGTTTTATAGCTTATTTTGTACTTGTACTTTCACACTTTACTTGGGGCGCATTTCCCGTCGCACACGTGTAGGACCGCATCCCGTATCCCGTTTGTACGCGTCTTATCATCTCATACGCACGCTTACGATTAAAGGATGCGTAGGTGTGGGTTGCCAAGAAACTGCAGCAAGTTAGTTCACGTGCCCGCGCGACGGAAAAAGCGCTCTTTTCTTCTTGGAATCACCGAGTGCAGACACAGTATTATGTTGATGGAAGATTTATATGCTGAAAGTTCATTTTAGTCATTTAACACTTTCACTGATATTAGGTGTTATGTAAGTCTACAATTCTATATAATCGTGTCCCACAACAACACCATTCCCCACTTTCGTGTGAATGACCTAAGAGACGACCAAGTGGTTCAATCTAGGGGTAAGCGGTCACCAATGCGGCCAAGTGCAGTAACTACGGTCATACCTTCACTTCGAAGGAGGCCCATGTCTTACACTGGACATCTTAGGTGAGACGAATGAATGCAGTTGTCCATGGGAATCTTGGGACGAAAATAGTCTAGCTAGTCAAGTCAAAGCCACTTTATTTTTTACATACAACACGATAGCATGTATAAACTTCGATCGAAATATTTCTTGGTTGTATGAAAAGGTTATGATGAAATTTTTAAAATTAGTAACTTCGAATAAAACCATATATTTCTAAAAACTATATTTACAGTTATACTAGCAATTGGGAGGTACAGGGTATTAATTACAAACATTGTGTTCCTAATTCTTATCAGTAGGTAATTATCGTCTCATTTTTTGTACATGCTAAATAATGTAATTTTATGACTGCGTGTATATCTGCGTTGCAGAATAAAATTACATACACAGTGTCAAATGCATAGGTACACACCGTGAACAATTTAATAAAAATTGTGTATGGATTTGTAAGTTTCCGCGTTTTCGTACTAATTTCTGACACAATAAGGCACATTTTTTTTTAATAAGTTCAGCATTTTTAAATACATGACGTGATCAGCTGACTTAATCTTAGTCTTCAGGAGTGGTAACGTACATAGGTGCGTTATCTTTAGATAGAATCTCTGTTTGATAATTTGATTGCATGTTGTGGCAGTGGTCTTTTACCATTACATCGACTGCTGGCTCGTTTGTTATTTAAATTGTATAAAACTGATTTATTTGAATTTCAAAACAATACAAGTAACAAATAAAAATCACTTAAGAACAGAACCCAGTCCTTAACTACTTAATAGTACCACTAGGCCAGTTTCACATTTTCATTTCACTGCACCGTGTCGGGTGGTTAACTTGATAATGTACGAAAGATACTGTAGGTTCTAATATATAATGTCAAGGCCGCAGAAGTTAGTTTAATATTATAGTTTGCGTACGAAGGCATGGTGGACTATGATCTCAGTCGCGTACCAGCCGGCGCTCTCCCCGATAGTAATGAGGTTAATAGGTATTTATTTATCAATCATTGCATATAGCGATGTGACGAACGAAGCGCGCTTCAGATAGGCTCGAAACTTTTAATCTATTCTGAAAAAAATGTGTCGTAAAGGCAAATATCAAAAAAATATTAAATGTTACCAATGGAACCTGTATTAAAATAAAGTTTTGCATTTGTTTTGCTTGTCTTTTTTGTAGACAGTTCTTGAGCATTTTCGTGAAAAATGGCTTCTGTTTTTAAATAAACAAAACAAATATTGGGTATTTATTCCCATATTATTATTAATTACTGATAAGTACCTCTGTATTGCGGTTCAGTGTCATTTTATTAATATTTTTTTCTTTTCAGTGAATCAAACGACGTTTTAGAAAATTCGCCAAATGTTGAAGAGTGGTTTGACTGAAATTATACAAATTGTGTAATTGTAAGTGTTGGGTTGAATAGTTAGATGCATTAATTGTAAGTACTATTTAAGGTAATTAAAAAGATTTTTCACGCGATCTTTGTTTTATTAATTTACACCTGTCTTCATGAAGATTGAGCCCATATCAAAAAAACTCCAAGAATTCAACCCAGTACTTTTCTGTATGTCACTCTAATTACACAATTTAATGCTTATTGTACTACACTATTCTAAGGACAAGGGTTCCAATAAATCAAGAATTAAATTCAATAAATATGTATTGGTTAAATATTTATTTTAGACAATTACTCTTTACGTACAATATGATTTCAAAGCGCAAGGACAAACAGCTAGATTTGATTATTACCTAACCACGCTCAGATTTCTCATGCGACATTATACATAGTGGATCACATGGTACATGAAAGGATCACGCACGTAACAAGCATTTATATTGCTTTACGGCTCCATAAACATTTCATAATATACATATATTATTTTACCGTAAATACATAAATATTTTGAAAAGTTCTTATAGTAAGTATTATTGTTACTATTCTCTTAACGAATCTACCATGCAAAGAAAGCTTTAGCATGCTACTGATATATTTATAACAACATTTAATGTTCAATATCATAACACTAAATTGCCTAAACAACATCTAAACAGTTTGATGGTACTACATATAAAACCATCTATAATCGTGAGATTCCTATTTAAACATAAGAGCAAACCTCATCAGAATTCATTATTGATTTATAAACGAATGTTCAGTACATACGTAAGGTACAAGCCATTTTATTATTTGCATCTAAATAGCCTAGATACGCAACTTCATGTAACATCATATAAGATTAGTGTCGAAATGTATATGTACAACAAACAGGAGAAAAACTATGTTTGAGACTGGCGCGCAGCTCTAATATGTAATGAGTTTCTAGGTGCTGAAACAACATCTTCAGTTTCTTTGAACAGATATAAAGTCAACATGAAACAGGTAAAGAAATTTCATACATCTATAAAGAGTTTAACAGGGTTTTATGTCCTAACACCTAAAAGCGTTACAATAATGATTTAGACTGCCTAGTAACTCCTAAAGCTAAATGGATAACTTATTACATATAGATATAAGTAGAATTTCATCACACAACTTCGAATTTAGATGTGTCTAAGTTGCATCTCGGAAATATATAATTTAACGATTAACAGGAACATTATTGAGAAATAAACTACATGGATAAAAGGTCGTGATTGGTACAAAGAAATAGTAACCAAAATATATTTAACTTTAAAATCAAAACCATTAACTGTGATGCTACCTCATCATTGTCCCCTAAATAACAATTTTGTATATTATAATATAGTCATAGCACAACTGAAGCTATAACAAATATGCAATTTTAAAATAAGCGGTCAGTAAATTGTTAACATCAAATTCTGAGTATTCTTTATAATGAAGCAATAAAGTAAATTTTAAATCCTCAAAGTCCAGATTTTTGTGAGATAAAACAGCCAAAACATTACTTTGGTATAGTCTATTTTTATACATTTTTATTTATAGAATCTAGTGCAATTTTAATTAAACAGATTTTCGTTCCTTTATCAAAAATAAAATGAAATTAAACATAATAACTTATACCAAACTTATATACAAATAAAGCAGTATTTTTGGTATATTTATACCATATTTAATGTACATCTTTAGTGATAATGGATAAAAAAATACCGTAAAAATGCCTAGAGACACCTAAATTTATACAAACAGACAAAATCCGTCTAATAATATATTAATAATTCATCAAATACTATTTTATAACTATATTACTCTATTATGTTATAATGAATAACAAAATGTTAAAAAATGAGTTTGCAAACATAATTTTCATAAAAATAAAATCTATTGCAAAGAAAGACAGAAACTTAATTTAACTTGTCTTTTTAAGCATGTTTCTACACGTGAAGTAATTTATTCAAAATTTTATAAATGTTTATAAAATTTTCTAAGGTTTAAACACTCAAAAATAACACTGTAAATTTTATCTTTCATAGGATCAGTGCAAAGATCACAAGTGATTATTTTATGTGAGTGATCTTTTAATCGTTTTTAGCATGGCATTAAAGATATTCAACATTGTGTTAACAAATTCAAAACTGATCCGCCAGCAGGTTGCATATTTCTTGTGAGACTGTTTCTTTACTAGATCGTACAGTGAGCCTGAACATTTGAGCTTGTTTATTTGGTTCCAATCTCATTAGACATCCTACTTGCTGCATTCTTGTGTGCACTATACCAGCACACACAAAATTGTCTGGATTGGGATCAATTCCATCCAGAAGTTGCATGCCAAATCCAGCGAGTTTTGTTCTTGTTCCCGCTAAATCAATAGCTCCCTGGGCCTTGAATATCTTCTGAGCCCTTTGCTGCTCTCCACCTAAATTTTTCCATCGTGCAAAGAATGATTCCCCGTTCATTTCAGTTGGTTCAAAAAATTTATTTAATGTGAGTGGTAGTTTCATAGTAATTTTTTGTGGCACATTGTTGTACACAAAAGACACAGACATTGTGGGAGCATCTGCAAAATCTTCAATGCATTCAGCAGTTAACATTTGCTGAATTTGAGCGCCTGCCTCTAATATTGGTTCCATTGGCTTCATCTGAACATTGAGCTTGTGCAAATCAGTCCATTGCAAATCAGGACGGACGTTTTGAATAGGAAACTGTGTTTTATTTCCATAAAAGAGACCAATTCGGCCAAGATTTTGTCTGTACTCACTTTTGACACCAATTTGTATTAGATCATTTTCAAAAAGTACTCCATTGTTCTTGAACAAAAACTTCTTGATGTTGTTCTGTTGTACTGTTGTTGGACTTATCTTAGAAGTAGTGTATAAATCTCCAAGAACATCAAGCAATCCATTACCAGTGGTAGCAGTGTTTCCAGGAGGAGTGGACAAACCAAGAAGGTCAGCACTGGAACTGTTTGTGTTAATAGTGGAATTAACAATTGGTGCAGGATTTGATGTAGGTTGTGGGCTTTTAGACTCTCTGACATCATCTGGAATCCTTCCTGGTTTCTTCTTCTTTAACACTGCCAAGATGGATGATTCTCTTTCTGGGAATGCAGGCATTTCTTCCAGAACTGTTGCCAATACATCCGAACTGGCAACAATACTCAACTGTAAATATTCAGATGCCCTTTGTTGCAACTCTACATCAGCAGAGCGTAAGTTAGAGTCAGCACGAAAAACTTCCTGCACTCTATTCTTAATTTCTGGGAATAAATTAACAAGTTTAATGTAGGTGGAAAGCAGCAGAGCTCTAGTTGCTGCAGAGCATAAATGATATTTGGAGTGAAGTAATTCAAATTGAACTTGGGGTGAGGACCGTGTGTCACCTGCTATCAGATTTCCAAATTCACCAAGGATGTATCCACCCACTTTTACCATATTTTCATGACAAGTAGGTGCCTGTAAGGCTTCAAATACTGTTTTGGCAGCATACCCCTGCACTTCCTCCCTGTTGATGACAATCTGAATAACTCTGTACCACACTTCTTCAGAAACATAGTCACCTGCAATTCTAATGAGATTGAGGATTACATCTACATACCAAGTGAAGTCAGTAGCATATTTTTCCGCTAATATGGCCACTTTGAGAACCATTTCCTCTCTGATGGAGTAATCTGCTGTCTCCAGGTAAGCCAACATTTCCTGCACAATTTCCTCAGCATTTGTCTTATCACACATCGCATACAGCAAGTCAACAGCCTGTTGTCTAACAGACACATCCTTCTCCATTTTCATCGATAGAATAACAACTTCCTGGTGCTTCTTCACAGCATCATGTGAGTATTCGGAGGTTGCAAGATGGCACATAGATTCGAGTGCTAAGTATCGCAGATTTGTTTCTCGGTTACTCAAGAATTGCCCAAGTTGGTTACATGCTCTCACCAGCAAGTTGGGCTCACTGTCATTATGAATGATGAGGCTGATAGCTTCAAAGAGCACGGCATTCTTGGCGTTGGAATGTTGAACTTTCTTTGATTTAGGGGGTTCTTGAGCCTTATTGAATATAGTTTCTAAGCATTCAGACAAACGACCCCTTACACTGAAGGTGGAGTGTAGTTTTGAAGTAAGCGTAATAGTTTCACAGACAGCCAGGGGGCTGGGACAAAGTAATATGTGTAGTCCTGCAGATCTGTGTAGCTGGCAGTGACAATCCGACTGAGCCTTGCAACAGCAAGTGTTACACACCCCTTATACTCATCTGGATTTTTCTTCACCAATGCATCTATGAGGGACGTAGCAGCAGTCACCACACCCATATGTGGGTCATTTAGTAGATGTATTATTCTGGAGGTCCACTCACCGCCGGGGATTATTTCTGGGCATTTACGGAACAATCTGAGGAGACACAGTGCTGCAGACTGCTTCACCACATCCATGGTGTCCCCAGAAACAAGAAGCTTTGGTATTTCAGTGCCAAAAGCTTCAGCCATGTCCTTGCTGCCAATATTAGCGATGCACTGGAGAGCTAAGTTAACATGGATGGGATTACGAGACTGGAGATCGTTTTTAATGCTTTGGATGATAAGCTTAATCAGATCACTATTGGTATTGACCAAGACAGATATGAACAGATAGCCTATCTGCTTCTCGGAGTACTTGTTGGAGGAGAGTAAATTAACAGCCTCCATATGCCCGAAGTCAATGTCGTGGCCGAGAAGGAATATAAACAAGAGTTTGCAGACATACTTCTTCTTCTGGTATCCGTCGAGAGTTTTGTCGCCTTTGAACTTGCTCCTTATGTTAGCCAATTCTTTATTGATCCTCTTTATTTCTGCTTCTTTGCTCTTACAATTTCTTATGTCGGATATGAAAACTGCGAGCCCTCGCATTCCATCTCCCCTAACGGCAGGCATATTGCCAAGTGACTTATCGAACACCAGTTTTATGCCTTTTCTGTAACTTCCGACTGAAAAATTACGACACCGCACTTATACACCCGCTAGTGTGGAGTTCGTAGATAGCTTTATGCTGTGAGTAATAAGTTAACTCCCTTCATTAGAATTCTTCAATCGGAATAAACCACTAAGCCGAGCTTTCTTCTACAACGCCTTCCCTTATTATCTATGAAATTGAAACGTCAGAATGTACAGGCTACTTGTTTATGGATCAATATCGCGTAATCTTGTATTGCAACTTTTTAATCCTTTTCCATTTCAATTTTATGCTCTATCTGTTTAGATTACAAAAAACATTTATAAAAAAGGATAAACTATTATTCTAAGTAAATCGGTAACATAGAAAACCTAAACAATGGCATTTATAAAAATCACTTTAAATATTCAGTGATATAATTAAGTAACGTAATTATTAATATTGTTGTATACATTCTATTTTACGTAGATTATATAATTATGAGAATGTTTAGCTTTGTCTTTTGTTAATTAATTCAAATCATAAACACATCTGCTATGTATACACAAAAAGTCTTGAAATACTTAAAATGATATGAATAAAACTAAATTGTATGATTCAAAATGGTTTAATTATTTAGTTTTCCATAATACTTACACATAAAATATATGTTATATAACTAATCGATCATATAAAATATAGAGCGAACATTCAATTCTGTTGTGAAACATTTTTTATTTTACTTTACACTCCTATGTTACTGTAAACAGCTTATTAATTTTATTGAATATTATTTCGACTGCTAGCAATAATAATACTTTTTATGCTGGTAACATTGATCAATAGCAGTCAGTTTTTCAGAAAACATAGGTCACAAGGTTTATTGTAAATGTCGTAATACACGTTTTGAACATTACCTATATAACACAATTGATATTGCGATGCTTTAAATTTATTTGGGAATTACGAAGTCATTATTGCCTAACATTCCTTTTAGTAATAATGATTTCAATATTGTTTGTTCCGTTGTGAATGGGCTGGCCTGGAGTCAAAGTACAAAATAAGTAATTAGTGAATGATGCAGTCCATATTCTGGACGGGGAGAGTGCTGTCACGTGCTATTAGGAACGGACTTTCAAGTTTATCTAGTGCTGCTGAATTAAATGTTTCTAATAAAAAGTACCCATATTTAGTGTCAGTGGTGTGTGGTTTCCCTAAAGACATTGCTAATGGACGAACCCATAAAGGACAATTCGGCGACGATGCCTGGTTTTCCACCAATTTCAACAATGCAGATGTCATTGGTATGTTGTTTTAATGCTTTAATGCTGTTTAACGCTAATACATGATTTTAAGCGTTTAAGTCATATATTGTCATCTGATAAGGTATACAATGGATGACAATGGTGACATATTGAATGTTTTGTTTACAAATGATTGGAAAACAGGAGTTCGTTCGAGGTTATTCAAGGGTATACAAACTGTTAATCCCTTATGATAATGTCTTGTAAAAATGTATATATTTGGTATCTATCACTAGTCCCAATGTAATTTTAAATATAGCTCGTTTTAAAGACAATAAAAAATAATTATTGTTGGTTTTTACTTTGAATAAAAATAAATAGTCAAATGATTAGAAATCATTAATTCAGTCAGTTAATAAATAAATATTTTTTGTTATAAACATTTAGTACAAAGTCCATGAGAGTATAGTTGTTGACTCACACTCTTTAAATTTGAATAACACTTATTATTTTATTATTGAAACAATAATATTTTTCATTACCACATTCAACTATTAATTAGTCTTTGTCAAAAATATTTTTATCTCATTTTATTTTATTAGTAAAAAATAGTTATTTATGAAGATATATGTAAAAATAAAAAAATAAAAAAATTGCTTGACTATTTATAAATAACTTATTAATATATGAGCTTCAAGAAAAAATAATGAGGAAATTGATAGTTATATGTCAAAATAGTCTAACCCATTTGTGTAGCTATAGCTTTTCGAGCTTCCCACTCCATTCCACTTTACAAAACCCCTATAAATCAAAAAAAAGGTAGTTATGTTATATTTTTTTCTTGGCCCCATTTTCACCCATTGTCTGGACCTTCTAAACACTTTTTTTATGTCCATGAAACTATGTCTTCATACTGTGTTAAATATCAGCAGGATTATCACTTTTTTAAATATTTAGTGAGATATCCTATTGTAGCACCTTGTGAATATCAAACATTATGTTTGTTATTATTAAAAATATGAGCTAATTAATTATTACACTTACATAAATTATTGTGTAAAATTGATAATGTAACTCTTAAAATAACATAATATGTGTGTTTGTAAGTTAGACCTTTTTTTACAATGTTGTAAAAATATTTTATGCAAAGTAGATTATTTACGAAATTCTTTTTAATATCAATAAAGTACCACCATGTTTCAAGCTGATTTTTTATGGAGAAGAAGTGGTAAAA
This sequence comes from Spathilepia clonius, assembly GCA_018250295.1. NCBI lineage: Eukaryota > Metazoa > Arthropoda > Insecta > Lepidoptera > Hesperiidae > Spathilepia > Spathilepia clonius. The sequence continues at coordinate 6,579 of DWRA01000367.1, read as the reverse complement.
GAAACTCCAATACACTTATGTTTTAAAAAAATGTAGGTACAAACTGATGTTATTTCAGACCACACAATATGTTATTAGTAAAATAACTACTTGTTTTATAAAATAATCTTTGTAAGTATTTTTTTAATGATCTGTGTAATTTTACTTACTTACTTTACTGATTATGTTATCATCCATCAACCATCTGATTATGTTGTCCATTATAATTGTATCAGAGACAATTTACATGATGGAGTGGTAACCAGACCAGTCCGATATGTAGAGGGCTCCTGGTTAACCAGGGAATTAGATATTAAATGTTGAATTTAGATTTCTGTACTGAGTCTGGGTGTTTGTGTGTGTCTATAGAACTCATGACATAGGCAGTTCTAGTACTGTTAGTGTAGAAATTCTTAGAATGACAAGGGTTAAGACCATAGTTGATGCTACATATGGATTGGTAGACTTGACACACCTTCAAAATTATTATAGAAAGTCACAGGAATGTGTGTTGGCTCACAAATAAATATTTAGCATCTCAAACACATAACTATGGAGAATGGAAGGTATGTGTAGAATTAAAATACCATGAGGCTGTCATTACTGATATATTTATCTTATTTTTGCAAATACTTATAGCACTACTAGAGTTTTATTTATATAGAGAATATTTTCTATAAACTCAGATTTATAATATTTACTGCAACTGGCAGTGTAATTATATGCAATTACTGTGATTGATTATATTTACAAACATTTCACACATGTCTCAGATGTGTCCCACCCATATCAGTTGTCTTGCATGATATGTTTTTATATCTATTTATAGGAGGAAAAGTGCATGTGTAAGAAAATTCTGTCCCACAAAGAGCTGTGATAGAATTATTGGTATATATATGAACGAGAGAGCCTAGTAGAAATTTACGAGTATGAAATATGCATAACATTTAAAGCATTCATTTATTCTTTACCTCTTTTGCCTCTTTTACAACAACATCAAAGTATATTTTTAGCAGGGATTGGTTGCAGGGAACAAAAATGACGCGCGCCACTAACGCGATTTTTAGTAGAGGTGCATCATATATTTGTAAATTTATTAGCTTTGGTTTACCACTGCCATCTAGTTTAATAATTAAACAATTAAGTGTGTTAGTATTAGTAGACAAATATTTATTTAAGTTTTCAAAGGGTGAAAAACTATTTTTAACAAGCAAATAAATGTGTTTAAATTCATCCAGCCTTGATAAATATTATCAGTGACTATAATTGATTGTTATTTGGGAACTGCTTTGATTATAATCTATGTGACATGACATATGTGTGCTAAGGACAGCATATATGTTCGAATAATATGATAATTGTTTCTTAAATGGAATAAATTATGCATTAAATATATTTATTTAACTGAATGTGTAATTTGTTAGATATATTTTATTGGCCTATCGCAAAATATATATGATGCAAGGAGATTAAATATATACCGCAAAAGAATAGACTATATCAAGAACATTATATAAAATCTTTTATCCCACTGACTAATTGATAATTGACATATAAAACAGACTTAGTTACTAACAATTAGCAAAAATTCATGGAATACACTTTTCCTGCCTATGTCTGATCTGTTGTTACTATCTGTTTATTTGATATGTAGTAAAATATTAACACTATATACACGATAATGATATGTATACATTGCTTCATGCAAACATACATTTCTCAAAGTGACTAGTGATATATTCGACAATTTTGTAATTAGAGATTTTTGTCAGGTGTTGCAGATGGAGTGGGAGGCTGGCGTGCGTACGGCATTGATCCTGGAGAGTTCTCGTCGTATCTCATGAAGACATGCGAGAGGCTGGTCCGGATGGGACACTTCAAACTGTCCGAACCCGGAGACCTGTTGGCAAAGTCTTATTATGAACTGCTGGAACACAAGAAACCTATTTTAGGTAAGCAATAACCATACGCCTAGTCAACTACGAGTCTGATGGCTTTTTAGGTTTGTGCTGAATGATTTTCTTATATCACTGATTGATTACCTCATTTTTATATAAATTAAGGTGTATAGAGCATCATTTACTCATCACCATGATAGGTTTCAAGCCACTTCTATTAACGAAACATACATAAAGACACAAAGATAAAATTAACAGTTCTATTGAATATTTCTTGATTTTAGGATTCGTAAATCGATAAAAAAATGGGCCTTTCGTAAATCACTGTCGTCTTTGTTGCAATGAAGAGAGAGTTTACAATTCGATTCTGGGTTTTGGTGTCATGCAGATTTGTGCAAATCGACATATTGGCTGTGGAATATTTTTTATTTCCATAACCAAGTACTTAAATTTTATTCGTATTTAATATAATCATTTAAGATTTGGCTGACTATTTTTTTGATATAGGCAGACCGTGTTTGTCGCCCACCTACGCTGCGGTTTTCGTATGGCAATAGTTGTTTTTATATTACACGGGTTTTGCAGATAACTATTACTTTACATTCATACAAATTACACCATTACGTCACTCTTGATTTTGTTGGCTGAATCATACAAAGTTTGCTTATTGTTTATGCCCTCTCTATAAAACCGCATCGAAGCAACTGGTTCGAACATCTTCCAGTGGTGGCAGACATAAAAAAGGTAACAACATGCAGTGAGAATAAGGAAAATACATAAAATAAAATCAAAACCACTTGACGAGATTCTTTAATCTTTGCCTTTGCTTAGTGCATCGGAGCGGAGGATTTTATATGCAACGAATTTAATGGAAATGAATGAACAAATTGAATTTAACAGTATGAAAGTACTCTGCCATTCTGGCAATTAGCGTAGGCCCTAAATATGTCTATTTAGGTATAACATTTTTTTAACATGACAAATTGAGGTGTGGTCAGAGTTTATACATATTTGCGTGACACTTTTGTACCGTATCCGGTACGGACACGGACAGAAAAAGAAGTATTATTATTATTATCACAATGGCAATGGCTAAATCGATTTTGGCAGAGCTACAAGGAGTTAATGGCCTTCATAATTTTTACTCTTGTATTAAAATATATATTTGAAATATTATTGAGCTCAACGCTATATTTGTTTCGTACTGTTGTAACTGTTAAAAAATAACAATAATGCTTAATTGTATTTAACATATACATTTTTATTACCAATGACTAACGTACCTACTTGAATTGTAATTGCCTTGAATACATATCAACGTTATGAGACAATTTTTATTTGCCTCGCGATATAATTTGTTGTTGACTTTTTATATGGGCTCTTATCTTTATCCTTTCTAAGGAATAATGGATGCTTGAAATATGGAATGAAGTATCGCATACCTTACTAATAATACTTAAAACAATAAGTTCATTCATTGTGTTTTATATCTATGCACTAGAAATGACAAGTACGGACTTAATCGAGTATGAGTGCGGTGTAAATCCCTTCTAGCAGATAATCATCTGATTGGTTGTAGCACCTAATATCTGTTTATATTAATTCTACATAAATATTCTGTACACATTACTATTTACAGACCGAAATTTCGGTTTCGACAGTTTCAGTCAAAAGATTTCGGCCGAAATTTTGGTTTTGGCAACAAGTTCGGCCGAACCTCTCGGCTCGCTGAATATACGTTCGTGAACCCTCGGGTTTCTTTCGGCTGTACTCGGTAATTGCAGATGTTTCATCCACTTGATTTGTTCCTTTAAGTATATAAATCTCTAAATTCTAGGTAATTGTGTACATTTTACATAACTTTTAAAAATGTTTCCGTTTCGACCAAAAGTAGAAGAGGAACCGAGAGTTCGGTATTTTTTGTCTGAAAACCAATTTCGCTCGGTTACTACAACATACTTAAATCGAATACTATATTATGTAATGCCCAACAGATTGAATAGTGTCTACTCACTAGACTGTAGTGCTCTCAAGAACAAGTCATTGAGATATGACGCTGCAAGTAAAAGATGATTATCAATTTTAAAACCTCACAATTAGATAACCTAGTACTCAGAAAACTACGTGTAGACTAAAATTATTTATAGAAAACTCAGATAGATTTAATTTAGACTATTAATGTTTTAAAAATGTAATAGTGTCTATTAAATTTACGCCTGTCAATATTATTAATCAATCTATCCAACATTTTGACTATTCCTGCATCCTAGTAATTGTCAAGTTCGGTTTAGTCAGCACCGGACTTTTAAATAAAATCATTATGTGAATGTAAAGGACCTTACTGCTGTTATAAGCCAGAAATAAGTCTATCGGACTACCGAGACGTTGCAGGAATTACGACGTGTTCTATCTTTAAAGATAGGATCGAGGTTTAAACCTAAAATACGTCTGTCTGCATCCACGAGCCGTTTGAACTCCACTGCTGGATAAAAACCTCTTTAAAAAGAGGTTGCTTGATCTTTCGAAAGGTTTTAAAATAATTTAGGCCGCTGTAAGGCGAGTGTACTACAGTATCAGATAAGCTAAAGTATTTATGAGAAAATGTAGCAGAAAATAAAATTCGAATTAATCATGCACTTGCAGTAGATGGTAACTCATAGTAAACAGTGTTAGTCCAGTGTTTAGAAACTCCGCTTTTCAATCAAGAGGTCGGTGGTAATAATCACAGAATCCTCGTACTTTTGAAAAGTTCAGTTGCTTTTAGAAAATAATCATTTTTTGAACGGTGGAGGAAATATCGGAAGCCAGCAGGCTTGAGGGTTAAGATCTTTTAAAAAGCGACTTTAAGGTGTATGAGGTCTGCCTATCAACACTTGAACTCTGCCGCTCAGGCTATTGCCACAATGGCCTAAACCACTTATAGGAGACCAGTGCCCAGCAGGAGGACAGCAATAGATTGACGACGAGACAGTTACTAATATCTAGTTCTATTACAGGCAGCAGTACAGCCTGCGTCATGATCCTAGACCGCAGCGAGAGTATAATGCGCGCGGCGAACATCGGCGACAGCGGCTACATGGTGGTCCGTGGTGGTCGCGTGGTCCACCGCTCGCACGAGCAACAACATTACTTCAACACGCCCTACCAGCTGAGCTTGCCACCGCCGGGACACGATAGAAACGTGCTCAGTGATAGGTAAGTTGGAGAAAATACGATTTTCTAGCTGTTGGAAAAACCTTTTATGGTTCGACTCCGACGGCACCACCGCCACACTTATTTCTGTCTAATAACAGTGTTAAGCGCTGTTGTCTTCAAGTTTGAAGGGTGTGGTGAAGAAGACAGACTTATCCCAGGCATTTTTGGTCCTTATTGGTAGCAACGCATATGTCGTCGACTTCAGGTAGGATTCTAGTCCTATCTGGGGTGGTTTACAGACGTCTATGGGCGGCGGTTGCCATTTACCATCAGATGCACTGCATGCTCGTTTGCTACACCATCAAAATCAAATCATATAAAAAGTATTCTCACAAAATGGGTGTGATTTTTTTGTAGAATAAAAACAAGACTTGATTGACTGTATTTTACGTCTTATTGTTTACGTGACTTCGTGGTTAATGTACAGAATGTTCTGGGTTTGGACCCCGGTCAGGGGTAATAGCAGAATTAATTTTAAATTGCACATTCAAATCAACGCTAGAAATTCTTTTAACTCTGAAAAAAGCATTACATAATACATGAAGTTACAAAACATACTATATTATATTCATTCTGTTCTTATTAATAATAGATATGTTTTACGAAATAGTACGTTAGATGATGCACGGAAAGACTAATGTGTATACGAGTCTGCAAACAACTTTATGTATTTAAATAATTTATCTTTTACTTAATAATAAAAACTTCCTAGTTAGACAACGCACAACTCAAGAATGGTGGGTCTGTGTGAAATTTTGCACAAAGGTTTCTTATAATTATAACGTTTATAGGCACTACGCAGGGTTTTTTAAACATTCGTCCTCTAAAAGGCCTTTTTTATAAAACTTTGAGGTCAACTTAAATTGTCTGTAACGAAGTAGACTCTACAAAACGCGGCATAAGGTCCCTTTTTGTATTAGAAGCAACAAAAGTTATCAAATATAAAGTTAAGTGTCGACAGTTCTGTATGGACGACTGTAATCGACTCTAAGAAGTACATTAACTCCATAGAGGTTAATCGTAGAGGTGTCATTGGCCCCTAGGACTAAGTTGGAACGTGTCATACTAGTAACTAGTCTGTTTTACTGCACGGTATGGTTCACTACAACTTTTATCCCAGTTACATAGCAAAAAACGGTTGTTTATGTTAGATGGTACCTCACACTTGCGATAATGCTGTGGAGCTCTGCCGTACAGTCACGAAACTGCTACATAAGCCCATGGACATCTGGAATTAATCCCGGATAAGATTAGAGTCCTACTTAAGGTCCGGCTTAGAAGTGTTGTTACCCCTGAATGTTAAGTTGGAATGCCTGGAATAAGTATGTCTTCCTTACCACACCCATCAAATCAGAACACAGCAGCGCATAACACTGTTTTTATAAGCAAACTAACGTGTAGCGGTTACGCCTCCGGGTTTTTTTTATATCTAATGGAGTAGCAAACGAGCATGCAGTCCACCTGATGGTAAGTGGCAACTGCCGCCCATGGACATTTGTGATCCACC
>DWRA01000366.1:0-26364 GCA_018250295.1 Spathilepia clonius | reverse complement strand
CGCACGCTGGGCCGCGCCGAGCGCGCGCCGCGCCGCCTGCTCGCGCCCGCCGCGCTGTCGCTCGCGCTCGCGCAGCCGCCCGCCAGCGGCATGCATCTCGATATACAGATATCTGACATCAAGCTCACCGTCTCGCCAGGTAACCAGGGTTTATGTTTACTAACGCAGCGTGTCGGCCGTGTGCCGTGGCATACAAAAGTATTCTTATATGCATACAACAACGTGTGAATTATGTATATTTTTATAAGTATAGAAAAAATCGCTTTAAGCTGAAAAACAGAGTTTCAGTTGGTCAGTCGTATTTGTGTCTACTAAAACACAGTCACCTAGTCACGGGCTATGCTCTTAAAAATATTAAATAAAAAAAATTATTTTGTCCATCACAATCCGTGTCTGACATGTACAATATCCATATATAAATGGGGCCTAATATCCACGTGTGTGCGCGCACACGCAGGCAATTATAAAGGATGCTGTCACGCTCTTATACAGGCGCACATACACATTTATACACACCATATACAGCAGCGCGTATCACTGTTGTTATAAGACAGAAGTAGGTATAGCAGTGATGACTACGTAGTCACAGTTTACAAAATCCTCACCCCTTAAAGTTACTTAAATATGTTTAAAAGTAAATTCGTTGTTATATCTCATTATATTGTTATATCTCATTAGTCAACAATTACTCCAAGGTCACTTTTGTAAGTATGTGTATGTTTTGTAATTATGTTGATTATAAAAAATGCCATCTAACCATCATATTTTTTGAAAACAGATATCATAGCGTTATTGAACCGCGTGATGGCAACAATGACAAGCCGCGAGGAAGACAACACCGAAGATGAGAAGAAAGCAATATTTTACAATAAATTATGGGACTTACAGCCATTCAGACCGAACTCGTATTGGTTCTTAAAAACTGGTAAGCGTTTAAAATTATCACTCATCCAATTATTGGCGAAAGACAACTTTTTCAGTTGTCCAAATTATTTCTTTTATCTCCATATAAAAATAAATGTAATATTATTCATTGTCATATTCTATTATTTACATTTTATACTTCAATATTTGAGACTTTATTTGAAGTTTGTATCATATACAACAGGACATAATCAAACGGAGTGGAGATATTATTAAACATTAAAAACTGTCCTTTGAATCGTATTTATGCAATAGACATGAAAAGTCACGTAACGAAATCATTTTGAAAAAAAAAATCGTTTCTTGTAGTAATGAATTATTGGAATAATAGATACCGTGTGTCATTATTACCGACGATAGTTATTACGTATTACGACACCGTATATCACGCTTATATGTTTACAGAAGAGGCAGAAGAAGCTATAAACGTGGAGGACCTGACGACGGAGACGACGGCGGCGCCCCCCACCGGCGAGATTTGCCTCATCTCCGGCCGCTCCATCGTGGTGTCGCTGGAGATGGACATCGGCAACGAGACCATCCCCGTGCTGGTCATGCAGGCCTCGCTCGCCGGACAGGTCAAGGACTGGAGCTCTGATGTGAGTTTCTTTATTGTTCTTCTTATGAGTTATTCGAGTTTCTCATTTTCATTTTTTTTTGGTTTGGGGCTGTTGCAGTATTACTCAAGTAGAATTGTAGAAAACAATGATAATTAAATATTATTATCGTAACGTAATCGTTCCGTGTAACTGCTTCCGTTACAATTTTTTTTTTCACCTCATTTCCTTTTACTTTTTCATTGCGCGAATAAAGACGTATAACTTCAATAATATACTTTGGTTAACTAAAATGTAAGTTAATTATATTCCTAGTTCTACATGGAATCAACGTGGGCGATGCAAGTGTCGTACTACAATATCGGTCGTGCGATGTGGGAGCCGCTAATCGAACCCGTGGAAGTTCTGAAGGACTACCAGTACAAGCATGTGCCTTGGGAGCTTAAAATGGAGGTAATTATGCTTTTGCTTTTTTTTGCGTTTATGTTCTTGTAAAATACTATTTTAGTATTTGTGATCTCAAATTAGATTATGAAGGTAATTTCAATTAGTTTTGTTATTTAATTTGGCCGATCAGGAGAATAGATAAAGTCATTTTAAAAATGTTAATCTGCCTCTACTGTTATGAAAATGGTGTATATATTTTTATTACGTATACGTCAGTTTATACTATTAGGTACTAATAAAAAGTGTTTAGTTAGTGTATTTTTGTGGCGGTATTTATTTCAGATGATTTGATCTCTGTAACTAATATGTCCAGATTTATCAATTATAGACAAAACCGATGACAGATGTCACAGAAAACTGAAATTCACAATACTTACAATAATATATAAAAATAACATAATAATTCCTGCACCGCACATTACTTAATGAAAAATTAGTTCATTTGAAAGACGTCATGGGGGAAACATTATTTAATATTTTTGTTACAAAGGTGGTAATGCGTCCGCAAGACACCCAGATGTCAATCGACACGACGGACGAGGCCGCCAACATCCAGGCCGTGGCGCAGCGGCAGGCCAGCAAGAGCGTCACCATATCCAGCAGCGAACCGCTCGAGATCACTATCACTAGGAGCGGCATGGAAGTAAGTCCACTTTCAAACCAGTTAAAGAGTAATTTTTGTCTTTTGTATATGATGGTGTAGGAAACGAACATGTAGTCCACCTAATGGTAAATGGCCGCTACCGCCCATGAAAGTATGCAATCAACCCCAAATAAGATTAAAGAATCTTACCTGAGGTCCACCACAGATTTCGTTGCTATCCCTAGGATTAAGTTGAAAACCCTTCAAACGAGAAGACGCTAGACGCAACGCTTAACACTACTTTTATTAGGCAGAAATAAGTGTGGCGGTGATGCTGCTGGAGTCGAACCACAAAGGGTTCTACCGCCTTCAAATTAGTTATTAGTCAAACCTTTATAATTAGTGTGAACATCCGACTTTAACTATATTTTTTATTTAGGTGCTGACTCAACTAGGTAACTCATTCTCAGCTGCAATAGCCGATACAACAGATACTTCTGTTATGGTCAAATCGAAGAGTGAAGATGTGAGTACTTCTATTTTGTTATTTTTGAATTAATATTTACATTGTAGATTGTATGTATTCTGTTGAAGCTTTCATAAACTAAATTTGTGCTTTAATTTACAGAATATGCAAAAAGAATTTTTTGGTGCGCCTTACGTTCTTCATAATTGTACAGGCCTCACAGCGAAGTTAATGCTTCAAAATAACAAGGATTTCTCAGTCTTCAATACTGGAGATATCACCTCTTCTGACTACAGGTAAATAAGAGCCGCATTATGGACAATAACTGTATTACATGTTAAATTTGTATTGTGTATAGTTTTCGCTAATTAATGTGCCTTGAATCATGATGCCGAAGAGTTTCTTGATGTTCCATGTATATTCCAGCTATCAACTATCGGACCACAGATGCTATTCAGGCCTGATCACTTAGACTTGTGAAATGTATCGCGTTTTCTTTTATTTATAAACCATATGGTACAGATGTATCTTAAAATTACTAACATTTATATGATGTGTTATATGTTAAATTTGGCAAAAATCTTACAATAAAAAATCTTGTCATTTTGAGTTCTGACATTATGTACTCTAAATAACAACTTATATATTTCGTTATAGGCCGACTGCGAAAAGAGGATAATTTTTATATTTTTACAAATATAGTCATCACCACTAAATTAAAAACATTTTTGTATCTAATTCCCTACTATCTTCTCTTTCCTATTAATACCTTCTATTATAATGTACTACTTTATCTACAGTTTTATAAAACAAACAATGATCTATCTTCTTAGGGAAGTAGTGTTAGAGCCTGGTGCGTGCGTGCCGCTACAGTTGAAGCACGGCGGACTCAACTTGATGAAGTTGAATGAACCGCCGCCGCCGCTCAAGTTGAATGTTAAGGTACAATTTTATAGTTCTGAAGATAATACAATAAGTTAATATGTTAGGTTATACTATAAGCAATTTTTTTAGAAGGTGAATTGCCAAGTATGTGTGGTTGGTCAAATCCGAACGATCTATAAAGAATGGACAGGAAAATGCTTAAAGATATTATGGTTCCGATTTTGACCAAATGAAAAACATAGATTTATAAAAATTAAGTCGATTAAGTCCATTTTGGAATAAAAAAGTCCTGCAATTTAATTATTTTGCTATCTCAGTGTCACTAATATGATTTTGGAAAGTATTTATAGATGTTAATTGAAAGGATAGAGCAAGTTTTTAGGAAAATACTAATATTTCTTTTACATTTATTACACTTTGTTCGAGGGTATGCTTATTGATTTCATTACATTACTCGATGTCTTGCACATACTGTATCGGACGTAAAACCACCAGATAGTGGAGATGGAGGAAGAGGTGCAGATTCCGGTGGAGCGCGCGGACAAGCGGTACTTCACGTTGGGGCGGCGGCGCTCGGGCGAGCGCGCGGCGCGCGGCGTGCCGCACGGCGCGGCCGTGGAGCCGCGCGGCCTCATCTCCGACGTCGTCATGCAGGACGCCGCGCTGCACATCTACCTCAGGAGCGTCGTGCAGGTGACTAGTATACTGCGACAACTCACTTTGGGCTGCGGCGTGCGTCGTGCTGCATGGGGCAGCGGTGGCGCCGCACGGCCTTAACGGCGTTGCGGCTGCGCTTATGTCAGTGCTAATACTAAGTGCACAAAAATGTGTAGAAGCATCATGCAAGTACACATGTTAATGACAAATTACGTTGAAACTAATATGAAATTTGCAAAAAGTGGAGAAATGTCGTGCACATATATAAGGATAAGGAACGAATATAAATCAAGTATTTATTTTATTTTACAATAGTAAACAACGAAGGTAATATATCATGTTGCACATACAACGTTGTGATTACTTTGAACCATACGCCAATTCACTATGTAAAATATGTCAAGGTAAGATACGATAATATTGTTGATTTTATTAAATTTTCAATAGATTTCACACTATCCTGAAATAACTCTACAAACCAAAATAATGTTTTAGTGATACTACGTTTTATAACCATTACCTTCTTCATAAAATACATTCATCCCTTTGTACGTCAGGTAACGAACACATTGGCGGTATCGGTATCGGTGTACTACATGACGCTGAGCGGCAACGAGGTGCGGCTGCTGGGCGACGTGAAGCCGGGCGGCGTGCTGCGGCTGCCGCTGCAGGCCGTACACACGCCCACCGCTGAAATATTCTTCTCTGTTGAAGGTATGAACTTTATACTTTTTTATTGACCAGTTATTTGCTTTTTGAATGTATTAATTTTCGTATTTACAGTACAATAATGGTGTTTTAAATTTATTTAAGGATTCACTGTATCTGTATCGCCTTTCATTTGGCGCGAGCTCCAACAAGAAGTGAAGATAACTAAGTTAATGCAATGCGACTCTAAAGACAAAGCTAGTGGAGAGAAATTCTACCTGAAGGTATTTTTTAAAATGTTTTTTACTGTATTATGTCTTACACACACACATATTAAAAAATTATTTGATCTTAAAGGTGCCAAAATCTACAAAATCATGTTGTTACCACTGTTTTAGCAATCAAATTGTTATTCGTTATCATTTTAAATATTAAGATGAAAAGAAACAAAATATTATTCATAATTACACTGTTATTAAACATTTGTGAATAGGCGGCAATATCAATTTATGTGCTTTTATTAATATATTTTATTTCTTTACAGGCTGTAGGTACAATGGAACAAGTATTCTACGAGCATTCAAATAGGCACACGTTCACATCGTCGTGCTACGACATAGTACTGAAACCGGCCGTCAAGCTGCAGAACTGTCTTCCTGTAGAAATTGTCGTTTCACAACTGGGACTCAAACGCACACAAGTATTCAAGCCCGGAGAGATGTTCCATTTGTCACATCTCGCACCTAACAGGGCTTCCATAGTTATAATGGTATGAATTTTCCGAATTTAAATGTTATATAAAGTCTTTTTTATTTTACTTCACCATGATTTGCCTCTAACACTACATTTACGAGTGCTAATAGATGAATACTTATGAATATTAATGTTTTGCGCAAACGAATAAAATAAAAAATCCTGATTATTTCAAAAATAACTCACAGAATAAGCAATTGTCACACATTAGCATTGGAACGTTTAGTTATTTATGGTTAAATTTTGTCCTTATTGACGTATAAAAATTGTGTGCGACGTCATAATTCATCCCCACTTCGAATGCAGTTGCTTAAAAAGCATTTTCTCTAATTGAATGGATCGATTAACACATTATCGCAGATCCAAAACTACCTGGACAAGTGCTGGGTGTGTACCAAGAACTTGCCGGACGAGGAGATGGAGTTGTCGGTGTGGTCGTTCGAGTCGCACGACAGCCCGGCCGTGATGGTGCTGGAGCTCGGCATGCACAGCGCCGACACCGAGGGCACGCAGGTGCTGTCGCTCTACTGCCCCTTCTGGATGCTCAACAAGACCGGCTTCACACTGTGTTACAGGGTGAGCAGAAAATTCTTTTATTCAGCGCGAATGGAACATATAGATAGACGCAAAAACAAAAAAAAAATGTATTTTCGTTTGGTATTTGACTGGGAAGATATAAAGACAGAAGAATGATTGGTAATGTTCGTGAGTTGTGTACTTGCAAAAATAAGCATAAACGCACCAAAGATTTAGCATGCAAATGAATAGATACAAATATACATGGATGGACATGGAAAGGTTCAGAAATGATATTTGTCCAGTCATTTATGTCTGACACGTGGATGGGAGAGTCGCAAAGAAGGGCAGTAAAGGCACGAAATATTTTTAAGTGGAGTAAAGGGTTGCATTTGTTATGTAGATGGATAGTTGTCAAAGATAGATATTGCACAAGGAGAACGCAGTAAAATTTAGTTTATACACTTGTTCAATAAACGAAACATAACACAAATAAGTTTTGTTTTTTAATGTTTATCAAATATTCTGATTTAACTTGGTGTCCAATATCGATTTTGTGAGTATTTCATACTTGAGTGTGCTGAAATATAAAAACATTGATACCTAAGTTCTGTAGATCTTCAATTTCTTTGATTAAAGATACCTTTGATTTTACGAATTAAAGTGTTTAAGTAAATTGATAAATATTTTTATCAAAACCATTGCGCGGTTAGGAAAATGAGTGGTACTATAACATTTTGCATGAACTTCGATCGTATAAAGTTGATTTACCAGTCACGGTTTATTTTATTTAGGTATACTACATTGATACCATACCACAATCGGGTAACCTTATTTATTTTACGAAATTAAATTCAAAAGACAATAATAGCAATACAAACATTTTTCCTTAGAATTTATTTTTTAAATTTTACATTCACATCGTTTTTCATTCCTTGTATTTAATCGCAACTGATTAAAACGTATTATATATATTTTATTGTAGATATTTTTTGAATGTCTCTATTTAAAAGCATGTGTTCATGTGGTCGTACAATATTACCCTTTACGTACTGTTGAATTTTAATATATAAATATTATTATATCGCCGATGGCTGTAAATGGCATGTTTATTAACTTTATCTCTTTTGGATAGTTTTAATATATAATTTTAAATTTGGCCAAACTTTATACTATTATGACAATATTCATACACCAATCCAATTGCCGGTTCTTACAATCAGTAACATTAATAGAGTTACTTTAATAAGTGTCTCTTAAGAATCCAAAATCATATCCAGCTAAATTATAGTTCCAAAGCATAATGTTATTAAAGTTCTTATTGAGATATCTTCCTTTATTTATACAATGTTATTGTAATTTAAGTCATACAAAGGAATTTAAATTACAATACCATATCATAAGCACTTTATTTACCATAATATATATTGTTATTTACATAATTTCATTTAAGTTACTGTCGTCACGAGTCATTTACACACATCCAAAAAATATTCATTAATCAAGTAGAAAAATGTAGGAATTGGTGCTAATTTTGATACATTTCATGTCCAATGTATCATTTACTAAAAGTGTTACTGCTTGAATTGTGTGTGTTCATTCGTGTCATATTTGTGTATGTCCTTATAATTAGTCGGTACCGTATCAATAGATTGAGTCAATCAATTGGTATTAAAACGTTCAATGGTTGCAGAAATCAAAGAAACCAGAAAAAGAGTCCGGAACTCCCAACAAGGTACCTTTGAGATGGTCTAACATTTTGATTTTATTTTTTTCTATAGATGTTTATCATTTAACTTTTCGTTCATTTTTTATTTTCAATACTTAATCGGATCATTAGCTTATCGATTAACAAGCGTCATCGCAAATTACATTACATATTTTTTTGGTTTCTTGTAACAGATATATTTTAGGTGTGAGACAGCATGCTCGGTAGGGTCATAATTCTAAAGCTTGTGATCATCGACCTACGAATTACTGGACATCGGATCTGTACTCAAAAACGTCCAAATCTTACAGTGCTACAAAACAAAAAAATGGTACAATAATTGACTAGTTATATTTTGCTAGACATATTTTAATATATTATTTTTTCTCCGACATTTATTTCCTGTCTTTTAGTACCAGACTCGACGTCCATTTATTATAAAGCTTGTGATATATCCGAGTTCTATTACTGTAGTAGCGTCAATATGTATAATTTAAGCATTAGGTGAGTGCACTCATTGTGAGCCAAGCATCAGTGTAATGTAGTTTATTTATATGTAACTTCCAGATTAAACATTCATGTTGCAGTAAATTTATTAGACGATATACTTCACGTACGCCGGTGAGTGCAAACACCCCTTACAACACGATATTTCGCTTACTGTGATGTTTACATACACACAATATTATTTGCTATTTAAGTAAGTACTTAGCATTTGTTCTATTGGTAAAGGGCACAATTTCAGAGTAATTATTATATACAGAGCCTGTAAAGCGTCGTGGTCTTACTGCTGAAGGTAAGTGGATGTTGCTGTAGCTATATACATATAGGTCGCAAATAGATTGTCCGTAACTTTCACGCAGGCATCGAACTAAGATAGGCATGCTGGGTGCTGCGGGTAACTGAAAACCGTTGCCTGTTATATATAACAAGCAACGGTTTTTTTTTTTTTTAAAGAATGTGTATTTTTAAAATATGGATATAACCACGGATAGATAAATTAGTTAGTAGGCGCGACGATGTTCTCAAGTTTGCATTGATCCTAAGATGGATAAGGCGCTCTGTTGTAATGTTTACTCTGTGGGCACAATATAATATACAAATGTATTCGTTTTTGGGAATGGTTCAGAATGACACACTTTCAGTACACTTATACATAATTACACTCTAGGAAAAGACACTTTGCAAATGTCTTGAAAAGTAATGAGCATAATTTGTGGAGTTGCATAGAAATAATATTTAAATAAATCATTCTATCATATGTATTTAAAGGTTTGTTACTCGAATTATGCTCAGTACAATAAAATTTGTTTCGGTTTTAGGGTTATGACCTCGAATCACGTAAAAAAAAATAAGTATTTTTGTTACTTTCATGTTTATTCGCTTGATATAATATAATATTTGTCATCATCATTTGCATGAATTGCATGATATGTATTCCATATGTTTTTGGTTTAAGTATTATTTCACTTAAATAGTTGTAAACGCCTCTTTATTACAAACTGCACACAATTAATTTTTAATAATAGTAGGTGGATGATAATAATATGTAAGATTGTATACAAAATTGAAATAATTATACCAGGGAGAGTGGGCTACAGCTTTGTGTAGACGGCGCCCAGCACTTAATGAGCCAAATTGCTCTTTAATGGGAAATCTATAATTTTGACGTGGCACGACGTCGTAATTATCGCTTGGAAAATGTTTGGGTTGCGCCTCTTACGGTAGCAATAGGAGTATGCCATGTACATCTAACTTACAGCTCAGACGATATGTCACCATGTATGACAAAAAGTGAATTTAATTTCAGAACGTTGACGAAACTGGTAACGTGATATTCCATCCGAAAGACTATAAGGAGCCCATCCTGTTCTCGTTCCGTGCGAAGAACTTCTTCGGTAAAAAGAAGGCGGCTATAAGGGTGGAGTTTGGTGAATGGTCGGATAAGTTCTCCCTGGACGTGCCCGGGAGCTCTGGTGTGGTACTATGCAAAAATGAGGGCAGAACTTACCAGGTAGATTACTTGCACTTAAAATTTTACCTATTACATAAGGCAACATATGTATGCATGTATTAATACTAAATGGTATTTTTCATCAAAATATATCTTTAATTTTTTTGGCTTAATTTTTTTAACATTACTGAGTGTAATTTGGTACATAACAATTTATTCACAGGTGGCTGTTACGAATCAGCTGACTTTCAACAGTTTGACGAAGATGGTTATATTTACACCATTCTTCCTCATCCTCAATGAGTGTCCGTTCCCCATACAATATCAAGAATTACACAGATCTGCCGATCCATGGCAAGAGGTAAGTAATATGATTTTTGTAACAAATAAGACTGGTATAACCTAAAACTGAATTTTGATGTGCTATTTATTATGCTTTACTTATTATAAGAGTGACTTTAAATTGTTGTCTTTTTTTTATCATTTGAGCCTTCTTATTCCAGTCATGATAACTTAGAAACTATATTACTGTATCTAATTCGTGTCTTCATTTAAGCATTTTGTATTGAACTATATTAAATCATGTATCCAAAACTCTAAACAAAATTAAATGTAATATTCGACAGGTGGATGAGAATTCAAGTGCTCCGTTATGGCCAGTTGTCGAGAAGGAAGACAAACTGCTGTTGCTTCGCGTGGCCTGCTCCACCGAGCACGCGGCGCCCTTCCTATACACCGAGCAGCACAGTGTATGCCTGAAGCTCAACAACGTGGTTAGTGTGCAAGACGAAATTTTTGTCATTACTATAAGAGGTATGGAAGTATATAAGTTTGTGGTGCAGCTGGAGCTGAACGTTTTCCGCATTTACTTCTATCATATAACAGCATTTCGCTATAATAAGATAAAAACGCTTAATACTGCTGCTATTAGGCAGACATAGATGTGTGGTGCCGCTGTAATCGAACCGCAAACGGTTCTATCACCTTTAAAATTACGGTTTCTGTAATGTCACACTAATAGGGAGTGGTTTACATTTCTGTCAAGGGCACAATGTATAGTTTGTAGATAATTGTCAATAAGATACAATTGATTGATTACTTGTTTGTATAGAATTTACATTACACCTGTTAGCATGGTAACGCACTATGGCTTTTTACAGCAATTCTATAGCGCTTTTCGTGAAAACTTGTGTGCATCGCTACTAATATGCGACTGTTTTGAGTGACAAAGTGGGTTTTGTGTTGGCAATCTGAGGCGTGACGCCACAACATCGTGATTGTATCGCAATTCTTTTGCGATTGTATCGTTACTACGTTGCTGCACAAACTCACCTTGTGTATCTGTGTTACCGTACGTGCGCAGTACGGCGGGCTGCACGTGGAGGTGCAGCTGAGCGAGGGCGGCACGTACGTGACGGTGCGGCAGTACCGCGACGGCCACGCGCCCGCGCTGCTCGTCAACTACTCGCCGCACACCGTCACCGTCTACGAGAAGGAGAACGTTAACGTCAGGTGACTGTCACGGTTACGCACTTTTATACAAAACACTTTTTATTTTTTATTGATTTTATTACATTTTTTAATATGTTAAGTTAGATGAATTGCTGAGCGGTCAATGTCACATATTAATATTATAATTAACTTATTCTATATTGAATTTTATCGAAAACCAAAACTATATTGTCGCTGGAAACGGCCTTTTGGCGTGTTAGTCTTTTGCCTTTCCAGTGATTATAATAGGTGTTTGGTATTAATGAAGGAATTTATGTCTACACATTTAGTCAGGAAGGCAGGCTAAAATTGAAGTGTTATTTTGAGCTATATGAATATTTTAAATTATGAATTGAGCATATTTTTGAATGTATTGTAAATAAAAAAATTGTATAAAATTAAAAATACAACACAAATATAGTTTTCCAAAATATGGGGAAAACTGAAACTACCAGGTAATATTTTGGAATTATATTAATTATTATACTTATTTAAGGAAAATCCCCTCAATGCATCGTATGCTGTACACATGGGACAACCCAGCAGGACCAAGAATACTCATATTTGAAGGCTACAAGAAGAAGGAAATCGAGGATGATCTGAGGAAAGATGGAATTGGTGATTTTATGTAAGTGCAGTTGTACAATTACACACAACACAATTATTACATGTGTTTATCTAGCTTCGAGAAATTTTAAGTGAATTTATTTAAAATAAATAAATTCAATTATTAAACCATAGATTGGTAATTTTGTTTAAAAACTTGTTATATGTTCAAAGAAAATGTGATTTAATCACACGTATCATATTTTTCCATACATTACTTTAACAGGCACGGTCGTGTTACGAAAGATACAAAGCGCACACATTATATAAAGCTATATTATTTTGTTTAACTGTCACGTTCGCTGTTAATATTTAATAAGTGCACCATATAGAGTTGTATTGCCAGGTCAAGTAATGATCTAGTCGATAGTTTAATTTGATTTTTTAATTCAATTTAAATTAACGTTACATTACACTGATTGTAAATGTTGTTTCAGGATCAACGAAACTCAGCGTATATCGTGGGTGTCGTTCCTAGATGGTCTTCAACGAGTAGTATTATTCACGGACGATCCAATACTGGCCAGCGGGGCCCATACTATAGGGGAAGCAGAGTTCGTTGAGACAGAAATAGTGTTGTCTATGCAAGGCCTGGGGCTGTCATTAGTGAATGATCCGGAACAACTTGAGATTGTGTATATTAGTATATCTAAGTAAGTATGTTATGTGAATATTTTTTAATTTATAATTGTAGAAGGGTTAGTTGTTGTTAATGAGAAACAGAGAAACATGGAGAAAAATTATATATATTTTGTTCTAATTAAAACCAAACGATTAAGATAAAAATTTATAAAGGACCATTGTTTAAATGGGAAGGTAATAATTTTTTTAAAATTTAATATCGAATTATTTGAATTTTCTGTAATAATAAAATCATTTACGATTTTTTGGCATAGGTTCGTCTGCAAAGTTTACGATTTTGAGTCAGAAAGCTGTCATTAATTATTAAATTAATTCAAGACTTCTTTTTGCTTTTTGTTTAAATTCATACGGGTTCATAGTATTTAACGAGGGTTTTTTTTGCAGCTCCGGTATAATTTGGGAGCAATGCAAATTGGGAGCTCGGAGGTACAAAAAAATAGAAGGCCCGAAATTGATACAATTAGAAGAAGCGTATCAGAGATATTTGAACGAGAAAATGGTCAGCGATAGCCCTGTGTCACCGAAAGTACAAATTGATGATAAGACTGAGGTATGCTAATCATTTAAAGAGATAAAAATATGTTATGGAAATGATAATAGGATATAGTAATGTACTATTAATAGGAATATTTTATTATATAACTGTTGTAAGTTACTATTTGTAATTAGACATGGTACATGGACAGTTAACACATAGTTGGTGGAACACATAGTCATTTGATGCCTTTGTGTGCAATCGAAAATCTTCCAGCCACTATTCGAGCACCTTCGTTAAGTGACGGTTGATCGAACATTTTCGCGTCGATTTCGTTCTTTTGAATGTGGAATCCTACAACACGTTCGGCAAATGTGAAGTCGCGAGTCTGTCTCAGTTGGAAGCAGTTTGATATAAATAACGTTCGAACATTCATTGATTGCCAAAGGTGGCAGACTACAAAGTGCAAGCACGCTTTAATATAACACGAGTCCGTGCGGGCACAGGTGGACTTCGAGGAGATGCGGCAAGTGAGGCCGGGCGCGCGCCTGCTGCGGCGCACGCTGCAGCCGGGGCTGTGGGCCACGTGCGGGCTGACGCCGCACTCGCGCCGCCTGCACGCGCGCCTGCACCGCCTGCAGATCGACCAGCAGCTGCCGCTGCCCACCTTCCCCGTCGTGCTCGCGCCCGTGCCGCCGCCCAAGTCCGTCGCCAACGACGATCCCAGCGGTCAGTGTGTGCTCGCGAGCTATTCGTGGTCAGACTCTAAAAGCTTTCTACACTGTCGCACCTTACTACATTATAACAACAGTGTTGATAAATTGTAAATTATTGGTATAGATCTTTGTGGTTTGATTGTGGAAGTGCCGTCACACCAACTTTTGTCTTGCAGCAAAAGTTTAGCGCTACTGAAATTTGGGTTTCAATTGTACTTGGTTGGTAAACGCATTTATTACTGATTATTTCCCAATAATATTCGAAAATGATTACAGAAATAATATTAACTTCAGATCTACTGCATACTGTTTATTACTTTAATTATATTCGGTAATAAAACACCCCGAAATGTCATTGTATACTAAGCAATTTAATTCTTTTGACGCTGAATATCGTAGCAAATTCACGCGGTTATCTAAAAGAAAAAATATTGCGTTTCTGCATTCCGAGTAATACATAGCCGAGAATTTTATAGTTCAAAGCAATTTTTATAGTAAATAGCGAGTATTAAAGCTATATTTTTTAACTTTAGGCATGAAACCTTTCATCGAGCTTTCGATAGTAGAGCGCATCATGGAACACAGCAAGGTGCGGCAGTATAAGTACTACAAGGTGCTGATCCAAGAGTTCCACGTGAAGGTCGACATGGGGCTAATCAACGCCCTAATGGGCATGTTCCCGCAAAGACTCCTCACTGAACAGGAAGCGGTTAGTCCCGAAAATCTTTTTCGCTTCTCTTTTCTTATTTTCCTCTCATTCATGTTCCACATTTCACTTCCCTATTTATTTTTCCATCCACTTCCTTCAGTTCATATATACTCTGTTTCGTTCTACCTTTGTTTCTTATTTCTTAATATAAATAATTTTCATTGAAAAAGAAATTTAGCTGTATTTTTATTACAGTTGGACGCATTCCAACTTGACATGGAGCGAGCTGGCCAGCCTTTGGAGGCTTTAGCGGCTATGGGCGCCGCATCCGATCTCAAAAACTTCTACGATAATTTGCATCTGTCACCACTTAAGGTAAAATTTGGTATTGTTTTACACAATTTTTGATTATGCCTGTACTATTTACAACATTGATAACATTTGATGTAAATTTTTATTTTTACTACAGGTACACGTATCGTTCTCGTTGGGTGGTGCGACTCAGTTGCCTACATTTGTAGGCACGGTCCTGCAAAGTATCGGAGTCACATTGACAGACATGAACGATGTTGTGTTTAAGTAAGTATAATCTTCTTCAACGTACAAATAAATAATAATTTGTTTAAAATACTCAGTTTTATCAAGTTAGTGTAATTCGTGATTCAATTGCGGCGACATACCCGCTATGCCGGTCTAATAATAAGAGCGTTATCTATAATAGCGTATATTAATAATATACCGTGATCGGAAAGAAGACTGGGTAAATGAACTTAAATAACGCTTCCTAACTTAATTATCAAGGATTCTAATACACTTGCCGCCTTTAGGTTTAATTTTAACACCCCTTAATGATATTTACAGATGTCCATGGGCAACAGCCGCTTACTATTATTATGTGGGCGTTTTTCATATTTTAATTCTATAAAAAATATGAATATAATTCGTTACCTTGTACAATTTTTTTTATAATAGATTATCATACTATGAGCGCAACTACGAGTTCCTCTCGCAAAAGGAGCTGATAGGCCAAGTGCAGAGCCATTACACGGGGCAGGCGCTCAAGCAGCTGTACGTTTTGGTGCTCGGCTTGGACGTTATCGGTAATCCGTACGGACTGGTTATTGGTCTGAAGAAGGGCGTCGAGGATCTCTTCTATGAGCCATTCCAGGTACGTTAAAATGGTTGGTCGGAAACTCAAATATCGGCCCATTTCTGGACACGGATGTCGTTTCAGAGTGAGAGGGGTTTAGGCCACAGTGTACCATGCTGCACAACAGTGAATTATTAGAAAATCTTTGATTTTTTTTATAACTTCGAATATTCGGCTTATACGAATTCCGTAGTTAATTTTACAATTTACTTTTAAAATACTGAATACCTAGTGAAATAATTGGGCGAATAGATCGATCGAATACTAGTCTAATATTTTTAGCTGTTAAGAAAATGAACTTTTCCAGTGACAGAGCAAAAGAAAATTATTTACTAGTCATAAAGACATAAAAAAATGTATACACATTGTTCCTATGACTATGTGGCCAGGTATTAATTATAAAACCTATTTTGATATAAAACTAACAGTAGCATCTTTAGCTTGATTAACGGTGTTGCTAAAGTATGTTTTATAATGAAGTGTGTGTGTGTGTGGTGTGCGTCAGGGCGCGATCCAGGGTCCGGGCGAGTTCGCGGAGGGGCTGCTGCTGGGCGTGCGCTCGCTGGTGGGGCACACGGTGGGCGGCGCGGCGGGCGCCGTGTCGCGCATCACCGGCGCCATGGGCCACGGGCTCGCCGCGCTCTCGCTCGACAAGGTCAGCTCCGGCCGGACGCTATCGCTTACTCTCGTACAAATTAACGTTGGAGGGACTGGGACAGATAATGGGGGATTTTTATTACGTACTGGCACGAAACAGGGAGAAAACAATTAGGTGTACAAATACTAAACAGAGACAAGAGATACAGAAATGAGAGGTAGAAATATAAAAATGGAGGATTTTGTGTCAAATTATAGAGTAAATTAAGACACGGGAAAGAAGAGTCTTTAATTTTACTAAAGTATAACTGTATATGCTTTAAAAAGGGAAGATGAAAAAGAAAAAAATTAAGTTGGCTGCAATTTTTGAAAGTCTTAACGAATCATATGCTAATATTGATTTGCTGAAAGAATAGTATACACTATTCTTTAAGAAATAATGTAATTTATAAAATAATAAATGTTACGTATTTAGGACTACCAACGTCGCCGACGTGACAACATCAACAAACCACCTGCAAACCTGCAAGAAGGCTTAGCTAGAAGTGGTAAAGGACTTGTCATGGTACGTAAATTTCCTTTGCTTAATCATAAGTTTTACTTAATACGAAACATAAAAAAAAATATATATAGTACAAGATGGATATTCTTAATTTTATTGTTCCCCAATTTTTGCACATTTCTATACTGTATTATTTTAAATAGTTTTATTTATGGGAAATTACAGACATTATTCAACATTAATTAATCGGAGATTGTAATATATCTCTTTAATCAAAAATTGTAATAATAATCTCTATACAATGTCAACATTTTCATTTTACCAGTTGTCATGTTTTTAATAAATAGTTATATATTTATTACTTCCAATTTGCGATATGAAATTTAAAAATATCGAACAATGCAAGATTGTTATAGATATAGCACATTCTACCACAAAATCCGTGTAACTAGGGCGTCGTGGACGGCGTGACCGGTGTGTTCACGAAGCCGATATCGGGGGCCCGCGAGCAGGGGGTGGAAGGGTTCTTCAAGGGGTTGGGTATGGGCGCCGTGGGGCTGGTGGCGCGCCCCACCGCCGGCGTCGTCGACTTTGCGTCCGGCTCGCTCGATGCGGTCAAGAGGTGACGAGCTGGCCACTGATGCCCATTGCCTGCATGTCGCGCTTTAAATGGTCGCTTTATACTAACCTTGGTGATTGAATAACAAATTATCTGAAAGGATCTCATGATGTGGGAGCAATTGTATTTTTCTGGACCGTGCTTTAATGTTTTCCGTGAAATGTGTGGATGCAACAAGTTGTCTTTTTATGAACGTGCGTTAATATTTGAGGTACCACATGTGTTAAATTAAATTTATTTGTATACTTATTAACCTCGCTTCATAGTACAATGCTTTTGTTATGACTTTAGTCGCTTTTGTGTTATATTCGTATATGCTTTAGTGCAAGGTCATGCACGAGAATCGCAGGTTTTAGAAGGATTAAGAAAGATAGTTATATTAAGCGTTCAGGTTATGCATGGAGGAAACGTTTAGTGCATAGTAGAATTATCTTTTTGATGTTCAGTATACAAGGAATAGTAATAGCATTGGTGCATGGTAACTAAAAGAATTCTGCGGATATGTGTTTTATTGTTAGTCTTATATGGGATATATACAATTATCTAATAGTATTTGTTTACACTGTGAGCAACGAAACACTCACAATTGTTGTCTAAAGTCTAAAGTATGGTGCTATTGATTTTGGTTCTTGATAATTAAAGATGATGTCTGTTGGATGAAGAGAGATAGAGGGTGAAATAATTTCGTGGTCATCCGACCACAGGCGAGTTCCCAATAATTCATCGCAATTTAGTATTTCGGCAAGAAAATTTTCGTGGAATGTCATGGAAATATTCGTCTAAATATTAACGTCTTTTGGTTAATCAACTCTTATTGTCTAGTTTGTCATCAATTTCATATTGTATCATTCGTGGTATGCAACCAGAATATAAACGAAGGCGAGATAGGGTTTGTAATCAAGATAAATAACGCAATGCAAAAGTTTCCACTAATTGAATATTGAAACTTGTTTCGTTGCTAAATTGTTCATTAGGGAAAAAACATAAAGTTTACTGATTTAATTGAACGACAATTCAATATTACGTTACTTGCGTGCGTTACGTTGCTTTTTATTTGAAGGAACGTTTTTTACGACAGTATAAATACTTAAAATGTACATTACACATGTATACGATTATTATGTTTATAACAATTTGTAACAAATGTAAAATATAAAATACGATATACAAGCAAAGTAGGCAGAATAATCAAGTAAAAAATGTTTATACTTCAATTGGAATCATATTGTCATTAATCTCTTAATTAAAGTTAACGAATTTCCAAAACACTGTATACGTGGATTATTATTGCACTGTAGAAATGAAAAATTACATATATATATGTAGCCATACAAAGAAAATAGTATATTACGACAAGTGTTACTGCCGCTAGGGCGTATTTGACGGTGTCCGCGGCGTAGTGGTCCGGCCGATACAGGGCGCGCACGAGGGCGGCGCGGGCGGCTTCGTGCGCGGGCTCGGCCGCGGCGCCATCGGCCTGCTCGTGCGCCCCGTCGGCGGCGTCGTCGACTTCACCTCGGGCCTGCTCACGTCCGTTAAGAGGTTTCTGTTGTATGGGTCACGCATTGATACCCCTAGTATATGTTGTGCCCGTCGAGTTGAGTAGGTACATTGTTTAGGTAATTTTAGTATGCGTTGTGTTGAGCTGTTAAGGTATCGTAAAACCGTATTGTAGTTTGCTTAGTAAATACTGCAGTTGTTTCTATGTAGCTTGGTAGTTTTTGAGTTTCTGTATTCTAAGATTTCTGCGGTTAGGATTAACTATGTTTGTTTTCGACGTGGAGTGTATAACTTTATTCATTTTGTAACTTTGCTTGTTTAATTAACATATTAATAGTTGTTAAGTAAAGGTAAGTAAAAAAATAATATAATCTTCCTCTTCCTAAGATAATATTTTTCGTGATATCTGACGTGGGTCGTCAAAAACTATATTCACAACCTAGTGCTTCCGATTCCTGATCTTTAGCAGAAATTTCAATGACTAATTTAACTTACTGCTCTGCGCCTGTTCCTTTATTTATCTCTGTATCGATTGAGTGCGATGGAAAAAGTCTTTCCTGGAAATATGCACGAAGAAAAGTAATTTTAAAAAGAAAGAGACTTTGCGACGTCACTTTTAATACTACAATGTAGTATTTTATTTAAAATGAATGTCAATATAGCACGTACAGTAATTTATTACATAAGTGCATGCTACGCGCAGGGCGGCGGACCTGTCGGAGGAGGTGACGAAGCGTCGCGCGGCGCGCTACCTGGCGCCCGACGCGGGCGTGCGGCCCTACTCGCGCCGACACGCTGAGGGGTACAAGATGCTCTTCGAGCTGGAGAAGGTGCGCGGGGGATACACACACAAAAACACACGTACACACACACACACACACACACAAAAATATATACGCTTATTCACACGTACACGAACGGCCATGTAATCTGTCCGATTCACAACAGCGTCAATATCTCTAATGTAAGTGATAAATGGAAACGCTTCATATGAGGAAGTCTGCTTAGCCGTGCAAAGCAAACACTGCTCTTTTGGATTAGCAACAAATGCGACAATGATCGATTATACTGCCGCAGACGATTTCCTAAGTTATACAAAACTATTAACCTCAAATTATTTTATGCATCTGTCTATGATTCTTATACAGAATAAATAGCTAGAATTTTCCAGCCTACTTTTAATATTATTTCCACAATATCAAAATAAAACACTGTAAGCAATACGGCCTATTTATATAAAATACTTAACATATCTCTATACGGTATTATAATTTGTAGGGTAAATACGTGAGCACGGACACGTACGAAGCGCACGTGTGGGTGATACCGAACAAGGAGGTGGTGATGTGTACTGACAAGCGCCTGCTGTACCTCGAGAAGAATAACGTGTTCGGTGGCTGGCAGGTATGTGAACTGAAATAACGCCAAAATCGCTCTGTTCATGAGATAATATGTATGAAATTATTAGTAATTGACAGTAGTTTGTCTAATAAGAATAACGTTTTGTTACGTATAGGTATTGAAAACTATAATTGATGATTACGCTCAAATTAATATGTTTTATTTCTATACGCAAAAATATAATTTTGAGTAAATTTTAAATTCTGAGATAAATCCCAGTTTTGTTTATTTTCTTGTTTTTGTTTATTGTCTGTACTGTCTGTATTTCTTGTTCCTTGACTTGAAATCACTTCATTCTATTATGTTACTTTTCACCTCCATGGATGTGAGTTAATGACCATTTAGATGTTTTGTGACCAATGAGAGTTTTATAAAATAGTAAAAGTGAAGACTTTTCCCCCTTTTGTTTCAATATAGTGTTTATTATTCCCAACTTTGTAATGATTTTTTTAAGATAAAATATATTTTACTAAAATTACCAGAAATGTTTTACGTTACTTGTCGATATGTAGTATGTTTATAGTGATGTTTACAGTGTGTTGAAAAGGTCATGTTTTATGTATTTTGCATTACGCTACTCACCCCTCGATATTCCAATAAATATTTCATGATCTTACCCGCGAAAGTGAGAAGTTTCTTAGGTTATGATTAAGTAGTAAATAATATTGCTCTACTCTATCTCGAACAAAATTACTTTAAAAATATTATTTCCTACCTGCTATGAGGCTATATAAAATATGGTGTTTGGAATTATACATGACGATTTATTTTAAATGCATTCAGCGTGAGAGAAAATTGAAATACGTTTTTCCTGTTAGATCCTTTTATTGAGAACAAAACAGCATTAATATAAGTATTTTATTGTTATACAGTTTATACAATTAATTTTCAGGTAAACGATTTGATACAAGTATTGTATCTTTAATAACAGATCCCATTAATAAAATATATTCATTTTACAATTTCTTGGTTTTTATAATGATCTTTTAGTTGTAGCAGTTAAAAATATTAAACATTTGTACAGATCGTGTGGTCGTACCTGTGGTCGGAAATGCCCGAAGTGCCGACAGCGGTGAGCAAGGGCGTGTATATCCCGACCGCGAAGAAGAAGGTGCTGGGCATGTTCCCCAGCTCGGGGTCTGGCAAGGTGGTGTTCCTGTACGACGAGCAGCAAAAGAAGTACCTGCTCGCGCAGTGCGAGCGGCTCATGCGACCGCCGCGTTGACATGAGGAGGTAGAAAGGCTCCCCCCGAGCGCGAGGATCGCGGAGCTCTTTCTACTGGCCTTCGACACTCGCACGGCGCTGCTGGCGCTCGCCTACCACTGCAGCCTGCACCACTTCGCTTGGGGCTTCCGCTGAACGCTGAAACAGACGTCGGCTCTACGCTCAATACAAACTGAACTAAATATCGAATAGTACTACAGTATAGTCAAAGTTCTACAGTATGGAAAATGCTACGATTTGGTAAAAGTTCCACAGTATGGTGAATGTTCTACGGGATATTAAAAGTGCTAATACGGGTAAAGTGCGTTAGGTATCTTGATCAATCGTGTCATTTTTCTGTGAATTTAGAACCGACGTCTTATTTTAATAAGTTTATGATTGAACGCTATCGGCTTGTAAACGAGTTCTGTGTACATTATGTACCGCGGTTAGCGAAGGAGTGCATCCAACGAACTTTCTTTAGCCTTGAACTGATAAATAATTTATATCGGTAATTTTTGTACGTTTTCGGAGCAGTTGTGTATGACTTGACGCATGTGAACTTATTTTATATTTTTTATGTAAATTGTTTAATGTGTCGTTGTGGGGGGCTTTTGTAATTACATTTTTCATTGTACGCCGTTTTATGATAATGTTTTGTTTTTATACAACAATCCGTTGTATTATTTTTTATTTGAACAATTTGAACACCAGCGTGAACAAAAATTGTATATGGGTTTTCACTTTTTCAGGTTTGTTACTATACCATATAAATCCCAGTGGCCATATTTTTTCCAATATTTTATTATTGTGTATTATTATTTATGTATATATACTTTGAAAATTGCGCTATAAGTAACATAAATACAATTATCCTTAAACCAATTATTTAATCCCCTAAATCGTACTCTTATAAACAAATACATTACTCGCATTTATATATGAAGCATAGAAGCTTATTTGGATAATAAGAATTAACATTTTTACAATTGAATCTTCCTGCTCACTATTCGTGGTTTAGTTTTGGTTGAATGGAATAATTGTGTACTTTTTTTTACTTGAATTTTATGTCAAAAAAATTCAAATAATCTGTGGAAAATATCCTCGTATACGTAAGTGATTTTGTTTAAGTGGTTTGTACAAGTAATTCAGTAGCATTTTAGAGAATTAAAATCTAACAGTGTATACACACTATATTGGTCACAAGAAACATCTGTAATGCATCTGTCTTTACTTCAAGTCTAAGAGTACAAAATAGTTTATTAATAGCAGTTTAATTTATTCCGATAAAATCTAGGTGTCTTACAATAATTACTTTACGTAGTCGTATATTCGTTGCTAACGTGTACCAAATCCAGTGCCTTACAAAAGATGCATTTGTGAATAATTCACTTGAAAGTTCGAGATGTGTGCATCCTTTCAGGAGTCCTTTCAGTTGTTAAGAAAACGTTTGTTGTTTAGATTTTTATATTATGTTACTTTGTATATCACGATAATGTATATGGTAGAGTTAACAGAGTGCTAGCTTAGTACCCGAACGCGCAACGAAGTAAGCTTTGAAATAAGAATGCACTAAGTCTTGATCTAAATTAAAAAGTTCGTTAAATATGTTATTATTCGTAGCGCGTTCCGAGTATATTTGTGCATTAACAATTCCAAAGTATAATAAAGAATAAAATGTAAAACATATTGATTTTTGTAACACATTTATTTTGTTAAACATTTATGTGGTTGTATTTCTCCAGTTATTTTTAATATTTGTATCTCTTGCTTATTGCACGGTTTACTAATTTCTACTTTTTTCGTCTTGACGCTTTATGTACCGTCGTTTTGATTAAATAAAATATAAAATCATAAATCGTCATTTCATTTGTTTCATTAATATAGTACTTAATTAGTAAAGTTAATTAAAAGCAATACATCTATAAACTAAAAATGTGAATTGATTGATTGTCTGGTTTGAAATTAATGTTTATTTTAAAGTAAACAAAATTTAAAAATTTAAAAAATTTTAAAGTTAAGGTCAATAATATAGTTCATTACTGACGTTAAAGAGATAATTTACACTAAATTTTGCCTTCTACGGCAGTGTTAAGTGCTGCGGTGTTTTGGTTTGAATAATATGATGTGCCAGTCGTTTATATGAATCGTTTCAATTGAAAAGTGCTTTTTCCATCAGAGATTCACAATCTTTAGCTTGGGTACTTCCATTTAAAACTAAGCTTTGTCGAACTTATTTTCACCAATTCTAGGCTACATCATGTTTCAAATGACGTTGTTGATTTTCTGCGGTAATTTAAAAAAAAACATTTTTTTGGGTCAGCCAACAGCTACAGAATTAAACTGGATAAATCGGTTTTTAGAAGTGATAACTTTACAGATTTTAAGTATTCAATTCATTGGCAATAATATCCCTCTTCGTAGGTTAGTAGGAACCTTAAAACATCATGTTACATTAATAATGGACTAAATTTCGTCATAAACCAAATTCGCACAAACTTCTTACAATTAAAGGAGGGTTATAAAGAGGTTTATATTCAAACGATAAAATGGATATTCTAAACGATGGCTTACGTCTTCGCAGTAATGACTACTTTACGGACATTAAAATTTAGGAGATACTCATTTAGCTTAATATTCGCATTCAAATCGAACCTACGATTCAGTTAAAAGGAAGCTATCACGTGCCTACAGACGTAACTGCTGACATTAAAACGAAATTATGTGCATGTATGTATATGAATATACATAAACAATGTGAAATATTAGGTGGCACAACGCTATAATTTACATTTTAGCGAAATTTTTTGTTCTGCTTGTTCCAACTTAGTCCTCTAAAGTGAAAACGAATTTGCAATAATAGTAGATTTCAGGTGACATGAAGCGTCTACTGTATATAAGTTCTATAAGAATAAACTGTAATGATGGGAGGCAGAGGTTTTCCATCGTTACGCTTTATTATAACATGTGGATGCAAAAATATATATAGATATACAATACACACGGAAACAAAATGATAGGTGTAAGTAATATAGGCATGTCCCAGAAAAAAATTGATAAAACAGATTAACTCGGATTCATTATAATTTTCCAACTACATGGCATATTTATATCTATACTTTAATGGTTAAAACATCAGCATGAATCAACGTAAATATACATGTTTCAAAGGATTAACCAAAATGCAACATGTCAATTTAATCTGAATAACATCCTAATGGCGTCGGACGAAAAATAAGTACCTATAGACATAGCCACCTACGTTAATATGACAAACGTGTGATTCGAAATCATTGGATTGGAACGTGAGGCAATGAATGAATACTCGCGTCGATAACGAGTGGGCTGAGTTTATGTCAGCTGCCTTCTTATTTAACAAAAGTGTTAGGCTAATACACATGAGATATCTATATTATTATATTTTATATTATAAAGTGGTAGTACAAATGAGATGCTTTGATCTTACATAAAGACAAAATTTAAAGTCTTACCTGACTTAGTACTGTAAACTTATCTGAGGTTGTTACAGATGTCCACGAGCGGCAGTTGTCACTTACCATCAGAACCATAATTAAAAATAATTAGCTAAATTATATAATATATAATAGTTCTGAATAGGTGCCTACGTTACCATCATTAAAAAAATAAAACTAATTTGGCACTAAGCCATAAAGTAATGTTTTACACAACACATGTATTCTAGATCTTACATTATTTCGAGCTTAAAGCTCTACTTACGAAGTTTACATATTGGGTGTAGGATTGATCACAATAACTTTTTACAATCATTGTTTATTCTATATTATACCTTAAGAAATTAACTGTAAATGTTGTTCATATGAATTTTATACATATTGCATTAAAAAGTTTGTTAGTCTTTAGAGTATTATTTATATATCCTAAGTAGCAAAGTAGAACTATTAAAATTCTAGTAGGAAAGTAAGTGTACACAAAACACATTTACATAATATGAAGAGCTTAAAACTTTGTCTCATTATTAGATCTGTAGTTAGTTTGTAACATAGGTATGTATTTGCATAAAGACATAGAAATGAGCACAGATTCACAATAGATATGGAAAAGCGAAAGATTTGCATTAGAAATTGCGGGGAAACTGGAAGTTACTTAAACAACCGTTATATCGGAAACTACTTAGAGCATGAAGCGATCCGCGAATATTTTAATTTAAGCTTTACCGCCTCATGCGAACTTCTCGAATCAACTTCAAACTTTTGTAAATATATTCTTATTCTATGCAAATTTTTGCCATAGTTGCATCAATTTATTTGTTTAACGTAAAATTATTTCAAAGAAGCTTTTATGGTTAGTAGCGTTAGTATAGGTTTTTTTGCAGTATTTTTGAAACGCAATTATTCTGTACATTTTTTGTAAAAAATTGCAACATGAGGTACCTATGAAAAATAAAATAATTCGTTGAAAAATGCACCAAATTCATCAAACATGTTATATGCTTCATAAAATAGGAGACAACTGTATAATGCATGCATGTACCTAATAACAGCCAGGAAGCACGAAGGAAATTTAGGCACTAGTGTTCACCCATCCAAGTCTTGATCGCATCAGATGTCGCTTAACTTTGTAGATTAGCTACGATTTATACTCCGGGCTATGCTCACATTTGACGACCCGCGTGGCGGAGCGGTCACCATACCGGTCTGACACGCAGTGGGTTCCGGGTTCGATCCCCGGTCAG
>DWRA01000365.1:0-26367 GCA_018250295.1 Spathilepia clonius | reverse complement strand
GTTGCTACCCCTGAGGACTAAGTTGGAATGCCTTGTTAAGTTTATCTCCCTTACCACACCCTTCAAACCAGAACACATCAGCGCTTGATACTACTGTTATTAGGCAAAAATAAGTGTGGTGGTGGTGCCACCGGAGCCGAACTATAAAGGGTTCTACCACCTTTAAACCCACCTTAAAACCACCTTGAGGCATTGGCATTGAAATTTGAATCACACACCTGTGATTTGTTGAAGATACGTAATATTATTATTGTATGCTTTAACAGTGAAGAAAACCACCATACTTGAGAGTTTTAAATGGGTTTTATTCTACTGAACTGAATTGAGCGAGCGTGGTCTTAATGGTCTTAACCCTTTCGACTCTCCGAAGACCCATAATTCCTGTGCCATATCACAGAATTTCCGATACATATTGATAAGGATGTGTATAAATTCACACCAAGGTTTTGCACTAATTTATTTATTTATGTACCATATTGCAAGTGGTAAAAATGAAAAGTGGGTAGATTAGGCTCAAACCCATAAAGTAATCCTTTTTTTCATTTTAAAAAGTACAAACAACGTTTTTAATCAGCAATACAAAAATAATGTATACACTATACATAGTTGTAATAGTTTTATTGTTTAGTTGAAGTTTGTATCAATATTTCCTTGTAATATCAGGAAGTGTTACAAACAAGTCATTTTGCCAGTGCTTTATTTATATATTCCGGAATTAAATGCATTGGAACCTCACATCTCACCTCTGGTCTCCTGCAATTATTTTCTGTAATATTCCCACCTCCAAAATAGAATGTGGCCAAACACCATTATAAGATAAAATTGTAGGGTTTGTTTATTGTTTCTATAGAAGCAAATTAACCATAAACTAGCTGCACCCCATGGCTTCACCGTTTAGCGTTTCAATAAAGGTAACATGATTTACATATAACCAATATTTTCATATGTACAATGATTAAAGAAATCAAGCCAAAATGGCCAGACAGGCAAAAAGTTAGGAATTGTTCTTCTGTTATAATGTTACACAATTAAACATAAAAGATAAACTTTTACCTAATAAGCTATCCTTAGGTAGTGGTAGTAGATATTTAATAAATTCTAATAGCTACATATCAAGACCGTAATGGTCATTTAAAAAGTTACAAAATGTGCAATTAATATCTTCGATTTTAAGATTAAGTAGGATAACCTATTTTAAAAAAAATGTAAAGGTTCTCTATCCAACTGCATTTTTTATGATATTACGAAAAAATATTAGCTAATCTAATTTAGGTAGAAATTTACTTATTGGTTCTGTCAATCCGATATTGTCCACTGAGTTGATGTCCTAAGTCTTTTGCTTTTTGTCACAAATTTGACCGAAAGTTAAGAACTAGTCACCATTATATTTATAAAAATACATTATAGGTACTTTCTATCATCTTCATAATAAAAAAGTGCAAGGGTTATACACTTATACAAACATAAATAAACAAGTTTATCACAATTGCCTTTTTTGATTACTGCACATTTATTTTGTGTAAGAATCGTGGTCGTCGTGGTGTACGGCGATGTCACTTTAATAATGAACGCCAAGCCTATTCTTCACCCTATTTTAGTTTAAGTACGCAGAAATTCGCTCAGAAATTCTCATTTTATATTGGTTCTGAAAGTTCTTGGAGCGATGCCCTTATAGTATAGTCGTGTCAAGAAACAGGCGTGGCGGTTGTTGACCGGGACCTCACACCAGACTGCTGATGTCGATGCACTTTGTCTAATTTCAAGTCTAGACTGCGAGTGTCCAAGCCCGGGTTTTTGAGAGTATTCGTGATGTATAGCTTGTCACAAACCCGTCCAAAATTCACTGATCCTTTTTAAAAGATATTGTGTCCATATGCTGCGTCTAAACTTCTCCTCACATCAATTATTTAGTTTTTAGTTACATATTATCATTCTTTTCGCGTGGATTTTATTGGGATCCACGGACGATTGCCGTAAAATACCGATCTTTAAGAATATTATCAACCACTTTGTTCTATGCCCATGTTAATCTTTATGGTTTTAGGAGTAACTTTCTGGAGTGTATGAGACTGCGATAGTATGGACCTGGAGCAGTTGTCTCGTGTCGTTGCACTCTGTCTAATTCTGTGTCTAGACTTTATACCACGTACATATAATTGCCTATTGTGTGTCGTGGAATCGTTCCTTGTCTCGTCTAGGTTGCTGAGTGTCCCTGCAATGCGAATCTAATTCTGTCTCTGTATTACTGTCTATACTAGATCTTGTAGTTTAATCAAGTGTAATTCGTTTCCTTCTCGTATGCTTTGTTCGTTAGGTCCCAGGGGTTGGTTATTACATGTGAATATTGCTACGATTTCAAGAATATGTAAGAATCTGTCTGGTAAGTCCAGTCCAGTCCAGGAAAACTACTCGTCAATTTCATGTTTTAAAAATTTACGGCTCCTGAAATTTCATTGTGATTAGGTGCTTGATTGATGGCAAATATAAATTGTGAACAAAAAGGGGCTGATATTTGTTTTGTTATAGGATTTTTTAAAATTTAATTTCGGCTTTTTTTTCCGGTGATCATTTTTGCTCATTCTTTTGGACGCAACGTCGATTGATCCGTCTGGGCTACCGGGATCTAGGCTAGACTTCGCATCATGCTTTATGTAGTTACTGTCTGTCTACTTATAAATTACTAGTTGAAGTGTAATATCTCTTATTGTTCAAACGACCAGGTTTGTTAATGAAATCGATACGATGCTGAGCAGAATCGGATCAAAAATAATTTTCCGTTAAGGATTGTGGCATGGAATGTTATTCATTGTATTTCTTCAACTGTTTCATTGTCTATCGATATTACTCTGAAGATTATCGTAGTTTAAAGACTGTTATAATTGGCATGCGAAAGTTTCCAAAGTCTTGGATCTATATGTGTCTGGGACTATAACTGACTATGTGTTCTTCCTTTGAAACTACGAAAGTTTTGTAGGCTTATATTCTTACTATCTTTCCGATATGAATTAAATTTTACCGTCATATAATGTAACGAAAATACAATTATAGAGGCGCAGTACCGCTGAATCGGATGTTTCACATGCGCTATCAGTCAATACGGCCTCAGCTGCATTACGAGCTTAGTGTCGCATCAAATTACCTTCAACGATATTGTTGCAATGCTGACATTCGTTACTACGAATCCATGGGCACACTAAATAGGTTTGGACAAATCGCATATTATATGGATCGTTAAACAATTATCGATGTTTTACTAAACTGTACAGTTGCATCATCTTACAATCGTACGTGCTCGTAGATACGCGTGATATTGTATAAGAGACAATTGACTCCGGATTTAAATTTAAGAAGATGAGAGAAATCTGCAACATTTTTTCCAGAAATCGATCATTGAATCTCATTTACTTTAACATCGTTAAAACTTGTTGACGGGTATTTTGTATGCAGTTCCCGATAATTAGAAGTCAAGTGAAGCACACGTAGTGTATCTATATGTATATATGAGGTGTCAGTGTATATGTATTGTTAAATTTTAAACTCCCTTATTACCGATGGGCGTATGAGATGCATTAAACTTGATTGTGCCTAAATTAAAATCGATTGCAAGCTATTATGCAATTTCCAGAACGATAATGAATCTACTTCTGATAACGCTCAGTCTTCATTATTCCAATTATATCAGTTAAAGTCTAATGTTTTGTATTACTTCTTGATTAGCTCATAGGATGTATGAATTGGCGTAATCTCTCTTTCATTAGCGGCGATAGCGTGTATCCCTATAATTAAATTAATTGCAGCACATCTCAGTATAGATTCGTGACTCATCGACATTGTAAGGTCGATTGTTTGTCGAAATAGGTAGGGACTAAAATCATAGAGCTAGTATTTTTTATGATGTGATAGTCACAAAAGAACATGGAGTCAACCTGATGGTAAGTGGCCACTATCGCCCACGTACTTGTGCAATCAAGCGTAGGAAAGATTAGTCTTACCTTAGTTTACCACAGATGCGATTCTACCGATGAGTGATTCTAACGTCTCGGGTAAATATGTCTTCTTTACCACACCCTTCAAATATGTGTAAACATTTTTATGAAAGCATTCGTCTCCTATTAAGTCTCATTCGGGATATTCTTCAAAAATACATTGTTATTGCGCATCTAAGTTATATTTATATAGAACATTCCGTGCTTATAGACCTACCGAGTTAAGCTGTGAATTGTGCATTGTCTGATTATGTTAGAATTTTATTAAATAGTAACATACTCTAAACCTTTTTCCATATATAGTTATAGATGGAACATTCTTATTTTTAATAATTACATTTTGATTTGTATTTTTTCCTAATATCATTGCAAAATTATATTCAACATACTTGCATTAAAAATAATAAGCATATTATATCCGATTTAAATGGTATGTGTTATTTTAAAAAACAGCGTAAACGAAATTGGAAACGGTTCGCATTTTATTATTATTTTACTGCTCCGTCAACTGAGTTGGAACAGAGTGGTGGTATGTTCCTAGACTCCCTCGTTTTCAGGCGACACCCGTGCGTAACAGTTAGAAATAAACACAGAGGTGCAGCCATGAGGGCCACTCTATATTTAGAGGTTTACCTGTACATTAAACTTTTATATAATATAACTAGGCAATTACGTGTAACAGTAACGGTTTGGAAATTATTTTGACTAGTTCGACCGTAAGTGCGTACAATAGGTAGTTGATATATACAATCGATCATTTGTTGTTGTAGCAATATACGATCTATATTGTGTCCTTTGTATAGCATTTATTATATTATACATAATCCTATGAGTAGCTGCGGCGTTTGAACGAGCGATAATTAATATCTGATACGCAATTACGCGTAGCTATCGACTATCATAGTGGCTTAAAAATTAATGAGACTCCCGAACCATGAGCATGGACATGATTATTTAATTTTATAATTGATACTTAACTAAACTTAACTTAACTTTCAAATACTTATGAACTATTGAGATAGTTGAGACATTCACATTGAGATGTGAAACGTAGAATAGACAGTAGAACTCTTACTATAACAAAAGATATCTTTGTTTTGAGGGGACAAATATGTCCGGACAATGAGATCTCCGGCTATCGGAGGAACTGAACATTATTGTCAGCTAAAACTAGTTGAGACAATAAGTAAACGGAAACGATAAATAAACTATATTTTGCACCTTGTTGAACGTTTAATACACAAAGGTTAATAAACAAAATAATTGTTGACAAATAACAGGTGAAAATAAATTAATGGTTATTAAATTTCAACTTTCAACCCGAGCATATTATGCACAATTGAAAATCGATGAAACTTTAATGGAACTTTTGTACTTTCAAACCCGCGAATGTAATTTCAATCAGGTTTCATTTTTTGATATTATTTAAATTTTTTTTCTGCATCATAGCTTCATAATTTAAATTCCTCTCCGATTCGAAATCTAATCCGGAGTATCGGGCGCTGCAGGCTGGTTTTGTGACCTTTACTATACGTGAACCATGAACTAATGATTCAATACGATTAACGGCGAAGTCATATATTTTGTGAAAACTTGCGTGACCGAGTTTTCTCCAAAACACGTAGAAGGTTCTATTTAGTAGAATTCGCACACATCTGAGAACGTCATACAAAAACTGTTAGGACGAATCCCATTATAATTAAAGCAAATAATATTTAATTCATTAATTAATCAAAAATTAGAATCACGTAGAAGTCGGCCCTGAAATTCTAAATTCCATGCCACTGGTACACAAAGTGTGTATATAAATGTCTTGATTCATTCACTCACTGACTCTTCATCTCCCAGCGTATATACCGTCGGACCACGATAACTGAAATTTTCCATAGGGATTGTTCTCAAGATTACAAGAGGAATATGAAAGGATTTTTTAAATTCAATCCTTAAGGAGGTTTATCTATGGGATGAAAGTTTGTATAAAAGTCCGCCAATTTTGAAACAGTTTCGCTGTGAAATCGTATTTGTATTTGGCATTCGTTTTGAATATATCGTTCACCGTTTTAGGAAAATCAATCCCTAATGGATTAAAGTAAGAGTATTTTATAAAATACGGGTTGTAACTTTGTATAATTTTATATTACAATATACGCGTACTATGTTGCGGGCAACAGCTAGTATGTAATAAATGTATACGCGTTACTGTCACTAACGGTCAAGTCCCTAGAGCGTGCCTCGGGGCGGCAATTCAACTGTACGAGGGGCGATGCACTCGCCCTAGCAGCAGTTCAACTGCGCTCGGGGCGACGTACTCGTTGGGAAATACTTCTAGTCTAATGTGAAACTCAACTTTCATAGTCGGGACACCGGCTACTAAATCCTTATTATTGTAGTGTAATTATTATCGTTTAAAAAAATGTTGAATTTCAAAAATGTTAAATTCATCTACTCGTTTAGGTAACCACTATCCTTTACATTTATTTACGAATACCTATATATTACTAGCATCTTAATAATATTATCGCTATTTAAGCTGTTTATGGCATTTTAAAAGAAATACAAAGTACAACACGCTAAGTAACAAGTACTAATTTATGTGATAGAACATGGTATTCAAACGTTTAAAATTTAACATTGGTCACAGAGTCTCTCGTTACATAATTACATAGTTAATTCTATGAAGGATTCAAAAATAATTGAGATAATTTAAAAGTTTTAGCAAAAGTTTAAAATCGTCTCAGTTGTTTTAATAGTTATAAATAATTCAGTGTTTAAATTTATTTCCCACTTTTTCTTATTTCATTCGGTTTAATTGAAATAAAGATCCCGACCAAAAGATTTTTGATTTCCTGACCGTTAAAGTGTTTTTAAAATGATTTGTTTCTCTCAAGTAAATAAAAACTATAGTAGTTTCTCTTCCATACAATTTAGTGGATTCCTATTTAAGGAGTGATACACCATTCTATGTAATAAGACTATTAAATCAATTATTACGATCATTTCCTCGAAC
The DNA here is from genome assembly GCA_018250295.1 of Spathilepia clonius. NCBI lineage: Eukaryota > Metazoa > Arthropoda > Insecta > Lepidoptera > Hesperiidae > Spathilepia > Spathilepia clonius. Next base: position 19,374 of record DWRA01000365.1, on the reverse strand, counting down.
CAGCGTTTCCATCGCGAGCCAATTTTATTAATACATAATTCAAAGGGCCGCTGATGTCCTGCCTACAGAGTTCTATTTCTACACGTGGAACAACTGTTATATCATGTATAATTTCATTTACAAACGGGATGAACTTATGTTGTATAGTTTAAGAAAAAAATTATCGTGTCATATCTACTATTTACGAATTAAAGTCCATGGGATCTACAAAAATTATTTCACTTGGAACTTAGATCGGTAAAAAAAGAAAATAAGAGTTACACCCAATTTCTTTTCTAAAATTCGTATCTCTGGTTATTTTCGACGTTAAAAAAAGGTTAGCGAATTTGTCTTTGCTTACTACGGTCGACCGGACGAACGCGAATAACGGGTTGTCTACCCCTGTGATAGATATACATAGTAGTCTATAGATAAATTAGTAATAGGATAGATTTGCACATACTATATCGAAATTTGATAGGATAACTCATGAAGGCTAGGTTTAAACCAGAGTAATCAATATGAATAATTATTGTCATCATAATATATTAATGGGCAAAATTAACTGTTGTTTAAGTGTTGAAACCGCCTCAAGCTAGGATAGATGTGGCAATAGTGCTTGACTTGACTTGAACCATGAATAATTCTTCCAATTAAAAAATACGGGCGAATGATTATAATTGCTAAATGAACTCAAACATAAACTAGGTGATAGTTTACGAGTGTTTGTCTTTCACATTAACTCCGACACCAGCCGGGCGACCAGATGTTAATAGCGGGTAATATTTCAATTTTATTGTTCTCACTAATAGTTGCGTAGTGTCATCGCGGCTCGAGCGTGTAATCGTTGATACTAAAAGGCAGTAGTTTAAGACCGACAAATGTAATATAGGAGTTCGTGACAACTGGCTTATTTTAAATAGCAAGAGAGTATGAAGTCTACTTGGTGACAAGTGGCTATTGCCGTGCAAGAACATCTGTATTTAAAAGTACTTATTATGATATGCGAGGTCGCATAGATGCGTTTCTAACACCGACTAAGTTGGAATGCCCCGTAAAGTGTCTGATCCATACCAGACTCTTCACACCGATACAAAGGCAACGGTTAGCATTGTTTTTATTAAGCGATAAATTATTATCTGTTGCAGTTATATGTGATAAAGACAATGCTTATCTATATTCAATACAGTCTATACAAGAGGAAGAAAGTAGTTTTACTGTGATTTCAAAATAATTGCTATTTGCACGTGACCAATATGTTTTTTGTCTCTTAATATACTGTCTCCCACGTGGTTTCCGGAGCCAGGTGTAGATTTACACACGCGAGGTCGCAGGTGGAATCTAGTTAGCATATTTATATTTCATTAGTTTCTGCTTAAAGCTATGTTTTTTTTGTTGGTCACATTGTTATTTACGTTCAATGCATAAATAACTATTTTGGCGTGTTTACTAGTGTCTGCTGTAACGTGACTGCGTCGTATTCCTTATTCACACGTGCGGCGTGAAATTCTATTACCTACGAGAGCCATGACGTCACACAATACCGCACAATATTCGTGATTTTGAGTGAACTATTTTTATCAGTAGGACGGTCCATTTTGATGGTTTATTCTGGAAGTACTTATGCCGTATTTTTTGTGGTTATGGTATTTTTCACAAGGTTTTAATTAGTTCTATCTCACCCGCTTTTTTGGTAATGTAATTTTATTTTGGATCTACATTTCGGTGTATGATTGATATGGTTTCATAATAGATCCAGAAGACTATAAGAATTTCTCCACAACAGGAACAGTATTATAAGGACTAAGTGTTATAGAAGTGAATGTCAGCAGATGATGGAATTAAGACATATGATAACTATCATATGATATCAAATTGTAATGCTAATACTCGATCACATTGGACAGATAAAACTAAAGTAGAACACACGGAAGCATTAAAAGATTTGTAACAGAATATCATTGGTTTGTCATTGGAAGAAATTGGTACGCTGACGTTTTCTGGTTGGTCAGAAAGTGTCGATTAATCAGACAGTCTGTCATAAACTGGTGCCACGGAACGCTGACCACTAATATATTTATGCGCCCTAAAATTGTATTGTTCGACAGTAACCGTTCGGTTTTGGGCCGATACGCGGCTGCAAGTAACCTGTAAATAGATTTTTCGGGCAGTACCTATTTTTATTCAGCACCCTTTGTCGTCTAAATATACGTATTGCTCGAAATATTACCGGTGCAAAATAATTGGCTTCGCTACTTTCCCCGAATAATGTTTTGGCGTTGATTGCTATTCGGAGGAGTAAAAATAAAATGAAACGCATTTTGAAGCAATTTATTTTTCAAACTATGTGCTTATACGACAAAAATATGAACCCGTATAACAACGGAGAATTTGTCTATCCTTTGTATTCAATGGACCTAATTCAATTTTGGTGTACAATTTTAGTGTTATTTTCATAGTTTTAATGTTTTTTTCCTATATGTTTTACTAAGTGTTTTATGGATGTAGTTTGACTCTATTTTCTCATCCTCTCAATCTATCAAAGAAATATCAATTTCTCAACCATAATTAGTCGGGTGTATGGAATCCTACATCGTTTATAAGATGTGTACACGTGTTGTAATGTATAGTTGTGTAAACAATAATTTCATGAAAGATGAAATGGTAACGATGAGTATATTGATATGTTTATGAATTTTGAACGCCCTAAAACGAAAAAATTCGGCAAAGGAAAAAAAAACGAATTTATCAGTAAACCAGTTCTGTACCTTTAAGCAATCTGTGTCTTATATTATTATTGGGCTACATTCCTCTACATTTGAGTAGTTCAGTAGTATGACTAATACAAGTGTTTCGCTAGTGTTTGTGTACGTGCGGTGGTATGGGGGAACGTGTTCAGGGCAATGACTGCTGACACGAGGGTTACAGATTTATGAATGGCGGTACAGTCCCTCAGTTACAAATCTTTTAGCTGACGAGAGCACCATGATATAGTGGTGATTAATCTGTTTTTGGACCATTATTCGTATCCTAGACCATCGCTGTATTTTTCCTGTTCTGTTTTCCTAGCCATTTTCCGGCTTGCCACCAGGGTCGACTCCTCTGCACAATTTGAACGAATTTGCACTTAAATCTACACTTTATACAAATGATAGTTATAGTAGGTTATAAATTGAAGCCAGGACATGCGGAAATAAGGGACTTCTAAATAATCAAAAATTGTTGGACACGACCACGTAATACAATAAAAAAGTTCCCTATCTAGAATATTGTAAAATCCATTAACATCTCTGTTGTAATAAACTATGCGGGTCCGAGTGTTCCGCATTATGTAGTCGATATATTTATTTAGATAGATAGATTTAGTCGATTTTTGTGCCAAAGATCGTTCCAGTTTGATACGGATTCAAGACAAATTAATTACTATTATTGTATTTTATAATCGTCTGGACCCTATATCTATTTGATAATTAGGTGCTACTTATAGTATACATTCAGATCAATATTTTAGAGGTGGCAGAACTAGCTAAGAGCAATGACACAAACGAAGAAGCAGTAGTGTTTAGTATTTTATACAATAGGGCTAGTACTACAAATACACCAATATCAAACTACAGATAGGATGACTTTATATGTAGATAGGATGAGGATATATCCTTTTTCGATATTGTTATTGATATCCACGTTTGGTAAACATATAACTCCCATCGGATGGAACGCACACTTGCTGTAAATAAATATCACTGGGAAATCCACATAAAAACTTTCGCATTATACGGTATTGAAGTCATTGGTAAGCTTTGTGACGGCTGCTGTCGTTGGCGGTTGGTTAAACTGGATTTATGGCGAGGGACGCGGTGCGGTTGCAAAATTGCTAGTCGCTCCGGGATTTTACTGAATTTTCCAAGTACACTGGAAAAGTTTTAGCAAAACGACTAAAACGTTTTTCGAAAAAACGAGCATTATAAATTCTCCCCTTTAACTTGTTCTTTTTAATTCTCTATTGTAGGAGTAAAACGATTATTCTTGTCATATTAAATGGAATGTACTCTTCACGAATATCTGCTATCGAATCCATCAGGCAAGAAGTTTTGATGTTACAGATATGTTGCGATGTGACGTTTACAACTACCTTTGACTGTTGGAACATCTCATGTAAGCCTTTCTCAGTAGATCTCGGTAGCGCCATACTTTTTCTGTCGCAGCCGCAGACGGCCGGTATGGCAGACGTTTCTCGCTACTCGAATCGTGAATAACTTTATTAACTGGCTTCCTTCTACGAAGAAAGGAGGTTATCTATTCGTCGCGTATATGTATTTATTTACTTTCGTAGATAATTTATTGTGTGTAACTTTTTAATACTTATTGGATGAACTGATTTTGTTGTTTTATCGTTGAAGTTTGTTAGTAGTGGCAATTAACGGTAAAGTGGACATAATCCTTCTCATTTTAACATTTGATTTTCGTTCTAACAGATTAGTTAATTATGATCATGATTATGATAGATAAAAAGCAGTTGAAAAGTCGCGATGAAAACAATGAAGTAAGATCAGAAGACAGAGTTCCTAGACAGACAGTACATTCAAGACAACTTTAATCTACGGGAGTATTTGTGTTTCGCGTTCCCCCAGGGACTCGAAGGGAGCTACGTAATGAGGTCAACTGCGAGTAGGGCGGCTACTGAATGCCCCCATAGTAAGGGGAATGCTATGTGTGCTGCTTTTATACTAATGCTATAAGATTAAATATAATGAGCGAGTAGCTAGACACGACGATACATTTGTGTCTTCTCCAAGGCGAATTCGCCTTTCGATTTACTACATGTAACGGAATCTTGAGTGACGGTGTTACTTCTACTCGTAGAGTTACCAATTATGATGTTGGTAATAATGTGATACATAAATATATATTTATATGATCTAGCAGGCTGGAGGTTAATTCCATAACACAGATGGACACTAATGATTTTTTATATATTATTAGATGTACATTTGGCTTCGTTAGCTTTGATTGGGAACTTGATTGAATAAACAGAGCTTTTAATTAATTCGACAGCCTTACTTTCCTATTATTTTGTTGACCTTTGAGTATTTATATAGGGCTTGGCCGGTCTGAATTAGTCTGTCTGATTTGGACAATGTTTATTAAGTACTGGAACGAAAACAGTGAAGGCAAATACGGGATCCTCACGTACACCAACGTTAGTCTGAAGTTTCCGGAGTATTTGCGTTTAGTGTTCTCTCGGGGATTCAAAAGTGCTCCTACATATAATCAGGTCAACTGCTTGTGGAGTTACTGATTGTTCCTGCAGTATAGCGATGGTTTCGTCTTCTTAAGTTCGAATACAAGTAACTCATTTAGCCAGAATTACCTTGTGTAAAGTTGAATTGCAAATACTTTCGCATACAATTATTTCATCATACGTTATGTTTCAAGAGGATACACTCATAAATTTAAGACAAGAAATCATTTAGGGATATGCGTGTATAAAACTCATGAATGTATAACGCGAATAGTATGTGAATTAAGTAGTATACCCAACAATACTAGTGCCAACAGTCGTCAAGCTCCTGAATATGGAATTACCAACATTTCCGACATATGCATCTAGAAATAAAATATGACAGCAAGGCACACGCCGCAGTCAAGGATGCTTGGCGCTCGTTGCGGTCGAACGAGCCCCAATGCAATGAAATCCGTTCCGGGCTCGGTATAAATATATCCCAGTTGAATTCAGCCTTTGAAAACGTTGAAGTTGTTGCTCCTTGGGGATTCTTTGCTGTTATTTTGAAATGTTTTTGTTTTTGGTAATTGATGACATTTTCGGATTACTTATAAAGCTCTCGGCAGTTTTATAAATGGAATTAACGAAAACTGATAAACTTAGAATTGCTTTTAAAAAGTATTACAATTTCAAATGAGTACCACGCAGGATTTTCCTATTATAATAAGATATCTATGACTGTTTACACACTGCAGATAACACAAGCCTTTTTTCTTTTTATCAAATTGACAGCATTATTAATGTAAAGTCAATGGCGGGTGGCCACTGCCACCCGCGTATTGGTTTGGGGTATCAAGGAAGTTACCTATATATAATCACTTTTCAAATAAGAGCTCTTTGTGTGCCTTCTTTATAGAACCCTATATCAAAACACTTAGTGACTACATGAGTTTTAATGATAGCTACAGTAAACTCGTAAGATAAGGAAACAGTTTCCATGACAGTAACAAGGGATTTAGACCGTCCAGCCGGCCCTGCCCTAGCTGTTTAGGTGAAGGAGAGCCGCTCTACGCAAGGCCGGATTGTAACTATCGAATAACCAATGTTCGTAGGCGGTTTTCCATTTACATACGTGTTATAAACATTTATATATTTAACGTATATTACTGCGTCAGCGTTTGTTATCTTTTGTTATATTGTTTTATATTTTCAATTACGTAAGAATTTGTAAATCTGGTAGCCTAGGTGTAGTTCTTATTAAAATGTAATATTTGCACGAATTATTACCTTTTTTTATTTCAAACGCAATAAAGTAACAACCTCTAATACAAAAATTTCAATACGGAAACACATTTACATTCTGATATTGTATTGATGTGCTAGTAACAATATTTTTCTTTTTTTGTTGTGTAGGTATTGTAAACGAGCCTGCAGTTTACCTTATTGCAAGTAACCACTGACGCCCTTGGACATTGTAATCAACCCCAAATAAGTTTAGAGTCCTTCTTGAGGTTGACTACAGATGCTATAAATATAATAATTATTGTATTTTCCATCACAGTGAAATTAATATTGCTTTGGTTATTTCAACTCGATTGCTCAGATTAATTCGAATGGTTAGTATTATATATGACTAGACCCCATCAAATTTTAATTACTTACCCTCGGATCAACAAGTGCTCAGCTGACTAGTGTGTTAGGCCAGTGCTTTGAATACGGGCTGTGATTATTGAGTCCTTTGTCTAATTGGTTGTAGTATGAGGCTCCTCATTGTGCACAACCATTGAACCATGTTAATAATATCACGGCCCTTTTGCACATAGGGCTGCTACACATCGAGTAAATCCAATTGGGACTTGTCGTTGTTGTTGAGTCATTTGTTCTTCTAAAAAAAAATATTTTAAATTACTGTTAAGCGATTCTTGGGATTCAATGTTATTTTTTACCTAAGGCATGTTTATAAATGAGACAGTATCGTATTTTTTCACGTAAAATGTTTTTACTGTGTCCGTACAGTGGGCGGCAGTCGCTACAATTTGATATTTAATATTGTTTGGAGAATTCTTGTTATTATTGACTGATATTTGTATTTTGTGTACGAGCGACGGAAGGTCAAGTTTTAGGCTGGGTTTAAGGTTAGTTTTTCGTTTGATATAATAATATCTTGTAAGGTCGTAATTTTGTAATTTGTGCCAACCCTGTGATCAGTGAATAAGCATCGGGCATTGTTCACTGGCCTTTGTTTCGCGTCAAACGTATGACGCCACTACCTACAGCCGCATTACGTTACTTTATCTTTGTTGCCAACTGTATGTTGTGCTCCGGCCATCTTGCTCTAGTTTGGTACCTGGTTGCATTCGATATTGCTTAGCTTGGATGCAGGAGTGGTGTTGCCAGCCATTGTATTGCTTCTAGGCTCGAGGTATCTCAGAAGTTTTCAATGTTTTACTTAGTAACTGAACTGGTCATTGCTCAATTTATGTCGTACATTATTTGGCTGTTGACTGTTATTTTATTAATTCCCAGTTCCCAGCCAACGATGTAATTTTTTAGTATTGGGCAAAATTAACGTGGTTTGTAATCAAAAAATAAGTAGAGGCACAAAACTTTGGTGCTTTAATTTATTTTTCCTATTTTTTTTATTTCATAGTTAATCGTTTAAAAGCGTTGATTAATGTTTCGAAAAAGATTATAGCAAAATTGGATTTAAGCCGAGAGCGCCGTCATAAGTGATCATGAAGTGTTTATTAGTTGCAATTAATTACAGCTGCGTCTTTATCGTCCCTCGATGATTTGCGTTTAACTAGCCCAGCGCTGTGACGGTTTAATTGCGCAACACTTAGCGGCTCAGTTATATCGACATTAACATAATGTGCATACACTCTAACCAACACTGTTAGTGTTTTTACTATGCAGCTTGCTATTTATTTGCACAAACGTCTACAGCACGATAAGTTTTCTAATTTTTGTTTATAAATTAACCGCTCGCGATATATTTATAATATCAGTATGAATCGTATAACTAACGCGCTCTCTACCGATGTCACGGCATTTTGCCAAAGATACAAGTTTAGACCAAAAGCCAAGATTAATCCGCCAGTGGATCGTATATCATTTCCTTAATTTGTTACTTTGAAACTACGGTTCTTAGTTTATCGGATTTTCTTTAATAGAACGAGGAGAACACAAAGAAAGCGAAGGTCCCCGAGTTTAGAATCGGCGGCAAAGGGCCTTGTTTTTGAAACGGGACCGAAATGGTGCATCTACTAACTGGGTCAAGCTCGCTTGCGTCGGGTCGCCACGTGCTGAACCCCGCCCCCGCCCCCGCCCTCCCACACGTCTGCACCAACAATCAAACACAAACCATAGCTTTCAGTGATAAGGTTTAATTCGCTTCGTGTTAAAACAACTACGTCGGCCTTGTTGAAGAGGTGGTACACGAATTAATCCAGCTGTCGTTCGGCAATCGAAGCTATCGGCGTGGATTAGAGTCTCTTTCTGTTCGCACGACATTAACCTGCATTTAAACAATGTGTGTATAAGTTAAATCGCTGTATGGCATTGTTTTATATCGTGTTTGCGTTTTGAATTTAATGGCGCGGAAGTCATTGTTGCTTTGTGTTTTTGAAGGCGTTTGCAATGCAGAATCTTCTCCAGTATCTCAGTTGTTGCTGTGAGTTTACACTGCGTGTAGATTACTATGAGACCCTGACGTACTGTTAGTTCCAGACATTCTCATGTTAGACAAAGTTACTTTATTATTATGTTTAAAGTACGAATTTGTTGACACACTGCTAGGTGACTAGCAATTTGTCTGTGTCAAATAAACCATTTGCTGAATCTTATGTTCTTGCTTTAGAAATTTCCTCGCGATAATGATTATGGTACATGAATTCGAGAACTATTTGTGTAGAAATCTTAACTATTAACTTTTTCTAATATCAATCCTTTATGCATTAATGTAAATTGCTATTATTTCCACAGTCAACAAACACGTCATGTCATCAAGAAATGTTTAAATTTGAATTTTAGTAAATAAATACGCAGCCGGCCGCGATGACTCTGCATTAATAAATACTCACAATTTTGTAGATTATTTTCGAAGTGATAAACATTATAGGTATACATTTTAGTGAATTGCTATTTTATGCTTTTGTTCCAGAAGTAAATGAAACTAAAATTGAATGTAGTTTTCATTAAGTTTTTATTGACATAATTTACGTAAACAAAATGATGTAGCAGTTAGGTAGTGGATATCCAGCAGATTCTCTGACAAATTTCGTTGCACATTCTTAATTATAATATTTTTCCATGATTGTGTGTAAATACGGAGTATAGTAACCTACAAACAAGTTTAAAAATAATGCGACAAGGTCGTCTTGATTAATAAAAAACGTCTCTATCATTTCAACAATGACACGTATTTGCGAAGTGGCTAGAAAATAAATCTTGGAAGATTTTACAAACATTTAAACTTCAAACGTTTTTATTGATGTAAAAAATATTTAGCGATTTACGAACGTACAACATCGACATATTACGTAGTTACGTATTAAAAGATATGATACTAAGTACTGATACATTTTAATTGACAAAAAATACAAGATTTTATTTTATGACTACCAGGATAAAAATTTATGTCAGTATTAAGTATTTAAAAATATACATTAAAAACAACCATTAATCAATATAACTATTGTACATATTTATTGCCATTTGTAACATGCGGAAATAAGCAAAAATAAATTAGTAATAAGAGAAGTTTATGTTTAAGTCCATACGTTGTCTTAATTTGAATATGGACAATAGCGACTTTATCGACCAAAAGCGTAAAGGTGTTAATAGAAGTGATTCTATCTGAGCTGATTAACTCATATCGAGTGACAAGCAATTACGCAATCGTGGTGTGATAGTGAAAGCTAGTGAGGCCGCGGTACACTTCGTGGTTCAGTAACACTCGATCGAGTTGCACATTTGCGTTCCTCTCGATTTACTTGAATGTTTATGCTGTTGCTAGCTTGACGATGTGCTTCCGTGTGCGTTGTAATTTTAATAGTATCGCGTTTATTTCTTGTTTTTGTCGCTATGTAAGTTCCAGATATGTAGAAGGAGTAGCCGCCGCTTGAGTCACGGATGTATAAATATGCTTCCAATATCAGTCCATTTTCGACAAAAAGGCAAAAAACAATTTTGTGTTATATCGTAGCGAAATGACGAATGGTGTGATTTCCAAGGGGTTGTAGTCAAATTAGTGCTAATTGATATCTGTACGTTGTGTTTTCAATGTTTAAAAAGTTTGCGATAAGGTGCAAACGCATGGTCATTATTTATCGGTGCCAAATAAGCGGCGGCGTAATGTGGGTCGCCCGGCCACCAGCGGGTCAAGTTCGTTTCGTTCGCGTTGCTTACTTCTTTCACATCCAAACGACTTTCTCCTCTACACCTTTGTGATAAGAAATGAATCCGCGACGCTAGTCTTCCGTCGGACCAACCGAAGTAAAAGGTCTGCATGATTTTCAGTAAACCTTTTCTTAACGTCGACTTTTTGCTTACCGAAAACGGTAAAGGGTCCATTTGTAATGGAAACATATAGTTCGCACTTAATGTTTTCTTTCGTGACTCTGTTTTGCTTTCAAGTAATCTGCGCGAGCTTCGGATTTGTGTTGTTATTAATGGTACGCTTTCTGTTCTAGTTCGGCTTACCTGTTTTATAAAACTGGTTCGTCATATCGCTTGGAGCGGTTTCGTTGTTATGCCTAGTTGTGCCACAGATCGGCAGGTTATTAATGATCTGATCGTTTTGTTCTACACGTTCCATATTTGATTTTACTGGTAAGATTGGCACGTGAATTTACTAAAATTAAAAGTTTACTACATCAGGCTCTTTCCTATTTAAATAGGTATTATGTGAAGAAAAATACACAGGAATATGAATTCTTAATAATGTGCCCAACTCTTCATAATTTTCTGGTATGTCGAATGAGTTAGAAATTCTTCGAAGTAGCAAGAATCGTGGAGAATTTTATCAGACTTAACATTCTTTTCCAATTTATATTGTACAATAGCCTATGGATTCCTTTATTTACTATGGCTGGGGTTTCTTGGTTGAATTTTATTTACAAATTTAATTATTGTATGTAGTAGTAATTTATAGAGATATAGATAACAAGTTTCTAGTCTTCAGGTGTTGTCCTCGTCAGTCGTTACCTTAAGATATCTTTGGGAAATTTACTACTTTATGGAAATATATGAATATGCTCTATGGAATATGGTTTATAAGACACTTGTGGTATGGCTCTATGGAAATATAAAAAGTCTTGAAACATCACCGTTTATTAATATTATACAGATTTTAATTCTTATTCATAGTGATTGATTCTTTTAAATGTATGTTAATTCCTTATGTATCGTGTATGCAGTTTATATCTAATGTTTATTGAAGACGATTGCTTTTAAGATTGTATTAAGCGAATGTGTTGGCTAATAATGTGATTAGAATGAAACTGGAGACGTGTTTCTGTGAGCGGATCGAGAATTCTGATACTGATACCCGGGATTTCTGATCACCTTTCAATTACAATGTTGTCTTCTGTTACGATTACTATTATATAAGTTATGTGAACATAAAATGCATCTTTGAGTTATCTGTTTTTATTTTATTTTTTGTTAATCTGTTGTTCATATTATTTTTGAGACTTAAGAGGCTGTGGTGTACACGCTGTTGCTGGCTGTAACATTTCTTATTACATTCAATGCATTGTATGGAGTGCACATTTTAGAAAAGTTTTAGGTTCCGTACATTTTGAAGGGAATCATATAGTAGTTTGCATTACTTGTTTTGATTAAAATAATTTTATACAACTCGAAATATGTATATTTCCATAACCATCTTAGCTCTGCTTTAAAAGTCTTAGCAGAATTTTTAATTATCTTTACAATACAATGGTCATCCATACTATCGCACTAAGATCAATTCTAAGACTCATCGTTGATAGACACATCAGCTGGATTAAACACAGCTTTGTTCTAATGCTAACACGTTTACGATTTAATGCAAATAGTATATGGCTTCCTGTGAATTTAATTAACGTAAATGTGCTTAGTTAAAGCAATTAAGAGTAATGAATATTCTGTATCTCGTAGAAATTGGTTTGCAAATAATAATTAATGACGATGTTTGGTTAAAATAGAGGGTAATTCAAATGAAATTTATCAGGTGAAACATCATTTTACATTTAGTATTAGAAATAAATTTGAAATGGTTTCAACAAGCAGTTCAAACAAGCAGGCATTATGTGGTAAAGTCTGTTATTGGTTAAAAAATGAGATGATTATGACAATGAGGGATTAAAGAAGAAAAAGAAATGCACCTTTAAAATTTAGTTATTTTGATTGTAGGTCATGCATCCTGATATATTCCTTCCTTCTGACAGAATATCTTATCTAATATATCTGATAGAATCTTCTGATATATTCCCAAGATTAGATATCAATGATACAAACTCAAATTAGGGCAGTGAATCTATAGAACGCTAGTTGCAATCGGATGTGTAAATTGCAGGTGGTTCCGTTGTGGTAACAATTAATCAGCAATCGAACCACCGTAGCGATATTTAATGGTCGTATTGTAATTGATTTATTCTTATGAAAAGTCAACCTAGGAGGATTCTTGTAAAATTAGGGGTTATCTTTGATAGATTACGAGACCAAAAACCCGTGTGACGTAACTTTGTTAAATTAACAATCGAAAAGAATAGATTTTGATTGCGAATGAAAATGAAATAGACTATTAATTAAATATTGTATTTTAATATTACATTAAAATTTGCTAGGGAAACCATATGATGGAGTAAATAACGCTGTTGATCTTCTACTTGGCAATGATGTATATTTGAAATTTGTCGGCTCGATTCGCTGTGCATCGCGGGGAAACTAAAAAGCACGATCTACTACGTTGCTCCAGTGCCAACGAATTGGGGTTATCTCCCCCGACTTAGTGGCCAAATCTACTCACAGAAGTTCGTAGCCGCTCGAATGTTACCGCCACACAATGATAAGAACTGGCACCGACTGTTTGACGTGCCCGTTAAATAGTCAGGTCATAAAATAGCTCATACAATTTTTGTTGTGTGTTATATGACATTGCTGTCTTCTGTTACGATCATTACATTTACTTATTTTACGTGTAAATCCGTGTAGATACATATGTACGGTACCTGGGAAAATACTTTGCTAAAATTAGAATGTCTCTTTCTGATCTGATTTCTGCTGTAGGTACTGTGATAATAAAAGGTTAGAAGTCCAGAGATGTTGAGTAACCCCAGCTTGCAGGATATGCGTTCCAAATTTCGTTTCAAAGTTTCGAAACTTAAACATACGAACAAAAACTATACATTCGAAATATAAGTGTCCAGGTTTCATGACGTTAATTGTCTATTGATCTACATTAAATATTATAGAGATCCTCCTGATATTACCTCACCTTTTCCATTAAATATTAAAGCAAGCGATATTCAATTATCAACACTCATCTCACACGCGAAGCATTCGGTCCCTGGATCAACTAAGGCTAAATTTCATATCACCTGCCAATGCGTATTCTGTATTATTTTCTCGAAGTAGGTAAATTTAACTTGTTTTTTTTTTCTAGACAATGGAGAAGTAGGGCGTGTACGTAATTGCCTCCGACCGGATTGGGATGTGAACAACTTTGTTTGTAACGTATGTATAATTAGGCGATGTGTCGAGCGATGTTACTAGAATACAAATCCGAATCAACGAATTACCACATACTATGGTAGGTAGTATGCGCGGTATGGTAAGGAGTATGCATGGAGTTAGAATTTGTTAAGAAAACTAAACAGAAAATACTAATGTAATAGAAATCTCAGAATAATGCAGAATCGTCTCATCATGGGAATAGACGAGGTATTAGGTATAGGTTTTCATTGGGAATGTATTCTGCTATTTAAATGATTTTAGAGGAGAATAAGTACACTGTTTACTTAATAAGTAAATTTCATGTAATTCAATTGGTTTTGACATTGGAATAATAAGAAAAGAGGTCTTTCGTGTTTGCCTGTCTTAGCAGGATTTCTACGGATGAAAGGCATTTGCTTACGTGAAAACTTGTATCTGATAATCTCCTAGGGACATGCGTAGACCTGATGGCGACATTGACCGCGGTTTATCTTTTTGGATCTTGTGATCCTGGATTGTCATCAATGAAGAAAATCTGGAAGAGTTTTCATGCTTTGACCTGCCTTTTGTTCTCTTTTAATAGTATGTTATGAGCTTACTTAAAGGGCGTCATGGCACTGAGTGCTCCTGGTCGTCGGTGTTGTCGGCCGACTTGTACTTACCAATATAATGTGTACATATAGCTCTTATATCATTGCGACTACACACTCTTGCAAGGGAAAACACGTATATATACAGAAAAAATATTCGAACGCAATAAAACCATGGTTAAAAAAAATAAAACATAATTTAAGTAATTTTCTATTTACTTTACGAAGAATGAAGCAATATACATATTTTAGAACAAATTTCATATTAACAATTCACATATCATTACTATGAATTATTAAAAGGCAGTCTAATACTTTGGAACGTGTTTGCTCAATCTATTTAGGCGTAATATCGTCTGGAGGAGAGACATTTGATAAAGTCTGGGTATGACATATTTATTGCTTTCACGTCAGGCCCATATTCTCGCTGAGTCATGCCGCTTTCTTTGTGAAGCCAGTGTAATTATTTGCAAAAAGTAACTTGTATTATAATGACGATAAGTCACTTGTGCGAACCGAATAAGTAATTTCGAAGCTCCCGTATAGAATGTAATATTGTAAGATTTATGAATAAGTTCGAAATACTTAACGTAGTTGTAGTTTTTGTAGCTTAGAACTAATACTAGCGTAAATTCGGCTCCATAGCACCACTTTGCTCTAAATGCTCGTGTGCCGGTAGTCAGGTATTGCATGACGTGTTTTACGGCAATGCACCAATCTGTCGCTGCTTTTCTCCCGAAAAAGCTTGTATTCCGATAGCTTCCAATAATACGTGGACTGCAGCTATTGCTGATTTTTTGCAGTTACGCCCATTGGCTTTAGATTCATTTTAACGGTAGAACCATTTATGGTCAGGACAGACCACAAGCGAATATGCTTTAAACTTACTTGTAGACGAAAATTTCCTGAAGCCCATGAGGTTTAGAGTAACTGTAAAGTCAGTTCGATTGGTTTTAATAGATTTTTGCACATGTGGCATAAGGCTGCCGCTCTTGGACTGTGACCGAGGACCGGATCGCCGAGCAGCCAGAAGCGTAAGTGGTGTATGGGGCCCTAATGTGGAAACTGTTTAATGGAAGTGGATTTTTTCTCTTGTTGCTGTAAGGTGGGGCGCAGGGCCCGGGCCGAAGACCCCACCTGCCATACCTCCACTTACGCCTCTGGATGTATCGTACGTGAATATATCATATACTCAATTTCGCATCTTGTTAACAAACAGGGCACTCAGACAGGATTAAGAGCGTCGACAGTAATACTTGAGCAGACGAGATGTATGTAGTATGAAAACGGTTTACGCATGGAAATATGTCGTAGTAGAACAACTTTGTTTTATTTATTTTCAACGAAGGAAACCGTCGATGTCAAGATATGGATCGAAGTTTCTGATAGTAGCTCTGTCATAACATGTTGCGTGCTCGTCGTATTGAAGTTTCAGTATAGCTTTTACTAAATGTGTTTTTCACATAATTTACCGTACGGATTATTATTTCTAAGTGAATTGTAAAAATAGAAAGTGCTCTGTTTGTTAGCTGCGTTTACCTGTTGATAGTTGTGTGTCTTGAACGACTCTCAAGCAGTGACTTTCTTGAGTGTTGTACTCTTAGTATATATTTTAGTTCATTCTTACACACTTTACTCGACTCTGCCAGTTTGCTTTTTTACATTTATGTAGCTACTATATGTATGTGACTGTTTGAATTTATTAACGATTATAGTACAGTGTAAATGTTTTTAGCATTACTAACACATTTTTGAGGGCGTACCACTTATGCATTGATATCCACTTTTAAAAAATATGATCATTCAAATAGACAATATAAGCTTGTTAGCACTTCTATAAGAAGGTATAGTTTTATTGGTATAGGGAAATGTTGCTTGTGTTTTGTAATTAACACTGCATGTAATTTTTCATCATCTTTAATTTTCAGACTTTTTTATTTGAATTTGTTTGTATCTCACATGAGCTATGCCGTTGAGCCGGCTTTTATTACGAGTGACCTGAAGATATTGGCTGAGATTGAGAAAAATGTTCAAATAGAAAAAGTGTCACAAATACATATATCTTAGCAAAGCTCTCGACTACGGCCATCTTTAACAAGCCTTGGCAACAAGTTCTCGCTTTCGCCCGCACTGAAATATTGCGAGGCGTCTCCGCCGAACAAATTACAAAAGTGAACGATAAAAGTTCTTTTCAAGGTTCTATTTTATGGCCACAGAACAAAAATACCGTCAGGAAAATGATAAAAAGCCATATTACGTTGTCGAGTTTAATATTTATAAGACATCTTGATAAAAAATTGTAATAATTGTTTCTTTGGGATACCTAGTGTAATCTAGGGACGTGGACTAAAAACATGTTAATATGGAGTTCCATGCCTGTAGTACAGACTATATGACTAATTTATAAGGATCCTTTAAACGCGTATGTACAAAATGTCAAACGAAATTCCTTCTAAGGCTATCTAAGAATGTTATAACAAAAGGCTCTTCAAGTCTTCGGCGATGCAAGTTGGTATATGATTGTCACTTTCCGAATCGGTTGATAGGCCAATTAGGCGGCCTAACAACCGATTCATTAGTTTTAGCTAAAAAAATATTTTAGCAATCTTTTAACAATGTCATAAAACTGTTACATACGGTACCAGTTACATCATTAAAGGTCATAAATATCAAAAAAACCCACGACTGACTATAAATATTCAAGAGTTGTAGACGTCTACAATGTTTTTCCACTAAAAAAAAAAAAGACTTTCCTTTTTTAAATCTACAAAAGCCGACCTATTTATCTATAACATACAGTTTTCGAAGTATGTACAATTACAGCTATATCCGCTAGCAATAAATTGATGTCGCATGAAACTTATTTATTGATATTTTCCCTCGAGGTCTCAGCACGATACGTAATACAGATGAAGTAACCGGAGAATCGACGTTTATTTTATTCACGTCATTTGTGGCGTGTTCTGTCTTTGTGTCTTCATATTGATGTGTGTCTATAAAACACATTCTTTTAATTTGATTATTATCGCTATATCTATCATATAATATATAATTAGATGTAACATCTTTGGCATAAGAGATGCAGACGTTAGTATAGTCCATCAGATGCTTTAGTGGATATCAACTAAGTTTGTCATAGATTACACTTAAGGAATTAGGATTTTCTTGTACACCAGTGCAATGCTAATCATATATTTGCAACCCAACATGGTTGCAGAAGTACCGCTATGAAATAATGGTTTCATCGCCTATAGCCCCAAAATAACCGTTACTTCTGTTGCTAGGCAGTTTGTAAGCCTTGTGATTGTATTGTTTCGCTTGCATGACTTCAGCTCCAAAGGTTATTGAGGCGGAGTTTAACGTGTTCAATGATTTCGCTATCTTCATTTAAGTTAGCATCGTGCGTGCCCTAATGCAAGAATATGTACTTGATTGATTTTGAGCGTTTCAAAAGGACGCGGTTATAATTTGTAAGTATTATAAGATAATGCCCATGTATTTTTTCATCTTAAGCTACTAAGAATTATTTTTGTACAGCAATGGATTATGGAAATATCGCGTAACTAAGGACATTTTATAAGTAGTTAAAGTACCCATGCTTTAAGAAAACAGTAAAATCAAAGCTAAAACAATAATAGCGAAATATGTATTTTGGCAAAAATAGATCCCTATCTGGTCGTAAACATAGTGATAAAGCAGTTATAACAATAGTCGGTCCTATAAGAAGAGGTGTCGGATTGTACGACGGCTGTGGTAATGCCATACTTTCAAAAGTATCCTCAAGCCGAGAGTGTTGTATGAGCGATGATTCCGCGTCATAACGGTGCAGCGCGGCCGGGGGCATCGGTCCGCTAACGATCGCGTCTAATTTGGTCTTCGAGCCGCTCGCTATGTGCGAATATTCGCCATTATGCAGCCGCTTGTGCTCTTTGTTTCTTCACTTTCAATGTATAGCCATTAGCTAGATTAGAATAGCATCGTAGCGTATACGCCCTTGTGGAAATCTAAATCTAAAATCGAAAATAGATGATTTACAGGTAAACGTAATGTGGGGAATAAAGAAGCGCTTGTGATTTTTGAGTTAAAGATATTGGCTGTGAGATAAATTTGTTGTATTAGATACTCATTATTATTTCGCTAAATCCTATCCATGACGTGAACAACCCTTTGCGGTCCTTTAGAAGAGTTACAGATTTAAGTGAATATCAGCATATGTTATGATCATTTCAAAACACGATATTACAGATGACCTGCAATTCAACCAACGAAACAACATCAAAGAGGTTCAATTTTCTTAAATGGGTTAAAACAGTGCAAACTATTATGATTCACTCTATACGCGTATATCCACCACATTGCAACCTTTCGCGCTGAGCTCTCCCGATCCGCATGTGCGCACTCCGTTCCATGCATTTGTTAATCAAATCACTGTTTTTATTACGTTTAACGGGACTTCATGTTAACCGTATTAATGTAATGTTTGTTCTTTATTCCAAATCGAATGATGTAGTTTCAATACATTAGCCAATTGCTAAAATGTAATTTAAATCTCATTTGACTTCAGCAGCTATGTAAATATACTTCGACCGCTTTAACCTTCGCCCTCTCTCACTTTGACTATTAATTTTCGCTGAAGTGTTTCAGCTATTTTAGTTATACTATTATTGACGAATATATTTATATTCGTTTAAGACTATTCTTGGAAATATAGGCATGTCTTGGTTCGTAATTTCAATACACCTCCTTCTCAATATAATCCACACGTTTTTTTTTTAATTTTATATAATGGAGTAGCAAACGAGCATGCAATCCACCTGATGGTAAGTGGCAACTGCCACCCATGGACATTTGTGACCCACTCCAGATAAGACCAGAATCCCA